>BLSH010256151.1:170912-216558 GCA_018402905.1 Glandirana rugosa
ATAGGTGATGTGGTGACACGGCGTGTGGCTAGAGACAAAAGGAGATCACGTAGGTAAAGGGTGTGTCAATCTTTTGTGTGGGATCCTAGTGTGAATCGGAAAACTAGCGGGGGTTACAATTCGGGAAGAGAAGGTCACAGTAATCATGTCACTGTCACGTAAAAAATCGTGACTAGTGACTAGGGGTTTTTTCACAGTGATTCACAGTCTAAACAGGCGGCGTTAAAACGTCAGGAAGATTTTTAGCGACTGTGAAGGCCAAGGCCGCGACGTACCTCTCCTCGACTCTTCTGGGTCGAGGCGAGGGGGGCTGTGTCATTAGCCGATAATTCCGCCGAATGGAGTGTCCCTCCCGGTAAAAGCCGCCTTAATAGCCGATTACTGTGTCGGGGGGAGCGGAGCTGGGTCTTCTCAGCTCCTCTCCATGCAGCGCCGGAACCGGAAGTGTCAGCGATTTTTAGAAGGACTGCAAAATTGCGGCGGACAAATCTGACACTTAGTGACACTTTTTTGGGGATCAGTGATCAGTGCTAAAAAATGCACTGTCACTGTACTAATGACACTGGAAGAGAAGGGCTTAACATTGGGGGCGATCAAAAGGCTAAGTGTGATCCTAGGGTGTGTTTTCTAACTGTGTGGGAAATGGATGCACTAGAGGAAAACAGAGATCGGTGTGCGGCACAGTGGTGTAGTGGATAGCACACTCACCTAGCAGCAAAAGGGTCGCTGGTTAGATTCCCAACCACAACACTACCTGAATGGAGTTTGCATGTTCTCCCTGTGCCTGCATGGGTTTCCTCTGGGTACTCTGGTTTCCTCCCACACTCCAAAGAAATGCTGGTAGGTTAATTAGATCCTCTCTAAATTGGCCCTAGTATGTGTATGTATGAATGTGAGTTAGGGACCTTAGATTGTAAGCTCCTTGAGGGTAGGGACTGATGTGAATGCACAATATATATGTAAAGCCCTGTGTAAATTGTCGGTGCTATATAAGTACCTGAAATAAATAAATAAATAAATACAAGATATCCATTTTCCTCTGTGACAGAAGGGCGGTCTGCCTTGTTTACATAGGCAGACCCCCATTCAGCCTCTCCTTGGAACGATTGGCGGGTCCCGGCCCGCTGATTGCCTCCCGCTGTGATTGGGCAGGGCTTCAGTGGCACGCGCATGCCCCAGATCATGTGCACAAAATCACATACAGGTACGTGATTTTGCATAGCCGGGCCGCCCTGCAGAAGTATATATGTGGTGGATGGTCCAAAAGCGGTCAAAGGAGCTAGCAATATACAGTGTGTATGTACAGCTTTATTTCCATGTTTAAATAAACTTGTATCTTCTAAAAACCTATTAAGCCTGCCTTATGGAATGCTAGACACGATCGGGTACCTGGAGAGTGCAGCTATAAATGCTATACTACCTGTGCTGTTCCACTGCATACCACAAATGTTTCAAAATTGTTTTTCCTTTTTCTTTTAGTTGTTGCAATCAGATATGTCTCACAATATGTATGTGCCTTTTCTTGACTTTCTGTAAAAATATAGCTTATATTGGACTACTCGGGGCTTCCAGGTGGCAGTGAAGTTACTGTGCAGTTTGTAAATACGGGCTGCAAGCAATTGGTGCCTTCTAACACTATAAATGGTTAGCTTTACTTGATATTGCTTAACACAAGTGCACTTTGAGGCTGGGTTCACACTAGTCCGATTCTCGGACCGACATGAAGAGCACAAGTTGCATTATGTCACAAAAACAATGATTCCCTATGAGAGCCGTCTTAACTGCTCCGACATGTGTTTTTCAAAGTCGGAGCGACTTTGAAAAAGGTTCCTGTACTACTTTTGTCCGACTTTGATCCTACTTCAGCCCATTGAAAAGCATTGAAGTCGGATCAAAGTCGTATCAGTGTCTTCACTGATCCGACTTTGGCATGTGACTTGTGCTCTGGGGATCTTGAAGGGGAACTCCACACCATTTTTTTTAAAGAAAAAACTGGCATGGGGTCCCCCTCCAGGAGCATACCAGGCCCTTTGGTCTGGTACAGGTTTTAAGGGGAAACCCCACGCCGAAAAAACGGAGTGGGGGTCCCCCCAAAATCCATACCAGACCCTTATCCGAGCACGCAACCCGGCAGGCCAGGAAAGGGGGTGGGGACGAGCGAGCGGCCCCCTCCCTCCTGGACCATACCAGGCCGCGTGCCCTCAACATGGGGAGTAAAGGGGGCTTCCAGATTCCGATGAGTCCCCGCCCGCAGACCCCGACAACCACCGGCCAGGGTTGTCGGGAAGAGGCCCTTGTCCTCATCAACATGGGGACAAGGTGCTTTGGGGTGGGGGGCGCAGAGCCCCCCCCCTGCCCCAAAGCACCCATACTCCCCATGTTGAGGGCACGCGGCCTGGTATGGTCCAGGAGGGAGGGGGCCGCTCGCTCGTCCCCACCCCCTTTCCTGGCCTGCCGGGTTGCGTGCTCGGATAAGGGTCTGGTATGGATTTTGGGGGGACCCCCACTCCGTTTTTTCGGCGTGGGGTTTCCCCTTAAAACCTGTACCAGACCAAAGGGCCTGGTATGCTCCTGGAGGGGGACCCCATGCCAGTTTTTTTTTTTAAATTTGGCGTGGAGTTCCCCTTCAAGATCCCCAGAGCACAAAGTGCCTGGCATTGTCGGGATCAAAGTCGGATCCCTGTTCACAGACAAACGGTCCGACTTTGACCCCATGTAGGACCGCAAATCGTACAGCAAAGTAGGATCAAAGTCGGGCCGTTTTTTTGTCGGATAGTGTGAACCCAGCCTAAATTTGTATTACTACCCGATCACAAGGGGTTGAATGGACCTTGATTTTCAATTTAAAGCCTTAACTTATGCTCACAAGTGTGTAGCTGCACATGAAGATAAACAGCCTGATATAAGCACATTCTCCAGATTTGAAGAATGTCATCAAGTGCAAGACTGACAATATTCAATGTAGACCATGGGATTTAAAGTTGCCATTAATCCATGCCTGTGGACCATTCTGTGGCAGTTTGCACATTCCAATTCTGCCCTTAAAAGTTCAATATCATATTTTCATAATCGGTAATACAAAAAGACAGAAATGCTTATTAACAATTACATTCAAAATGCTCTGTCTGGGGTGTTATATTAAGACTAGCACCTGCCAGTATTTCACAAAGAACATTGATTATACGTGACTCAGTAAAGGATTTTACACTTTAATATACACTCGGATTCATGCTTTGAACCCCTAGGTGTAACAACAAAACAATGCCACCTTCTGTGCAATTAAATAGGAGCTACAGTCTTTTTTATGTTTTAGATATATTTGTGAAAGAGATCAGCTCTATCAATCGGTGTAAATGTACTTAAACCTTTGTTTATATGTATAGAGTATAATGATCTGTGTTTGTGGGGGCAGTCCTTTTGATCTTTTTATCTAACTGCTAAACGCAACACAGTCTCTCCTGTAATGACTGATAGCTGCATACCATTTGACCTAGACTCCCTAGGGTAGGGAATGGGAACAGCTATTTGTTTTAATCATGAGTTTTGTATTTTCTTCAAGAAAGAGGTATTTTTGTTTTCCAAGTATTAAAGCGGTAGTAAACCTCCAAGTACTGTTTTTACCTACAGGTAAGCCTATAATAAGTCTTACCTGTAGGTAAAATGAATATCTCCTAAACCTACATGGTTTAGGAGATATTTGCCCTGCATGCAATTAGCGGCGCATGCACTCTGATGATCCGGCGGAGGCGGCCGGAAAATCAGAGCTTCTGAGGGATTGAAAATGACACCCGTGCACAACCAAAGGATAATGTGAGACAGAGCCTGTGTGATCCCTCAAATCTGGCAACACCTCTTCAAAAAAAAAAAAAAAAAAAGGGATGGAGGTTCTTCAGTGAATCAAACATGCTAAAAGATGATTGAACATCATAAAGATCGCCCGCGATCGCCTTGTACAGGGCCATAATGGGGAACTGTTGACGTAAACACAGCGGTTCCCCATTCTGACAGGCGGCATGTCAGAGATCTACTGATCCCTGTACTGGGGATTAGTTAGACCTCTGTTGCCCCAGCCAGCCCAGCCCCCATACAGTTAGAACACACCCAGGGAACACAGTTAACCCCTTCACTGCCCCCTGCAGGTTAACCCCTTCCCTGCCAATGACATCTATACAGTAATCAGTGGATATTTACATTTCTGAACGCTGTATAAATGTCATTGGTCCCAAAAAAGTGTCAAAAATGTCAGACATGTCCGCCACAATGTCGCAGTCCCAATAAAAACACAGATCACCGCCATTACTAGTAAGAAAAAAAAATCGTAAAAACGGCAGAAATTAATTCTCATGGTTTGTAAACGCAGCAACTTTTACGCAAACCAATCAATAAACGCTGATTGCGATTTTTTTTTTTACCCAAAAATATGAGGAAGAATATAAATCGGCAGGTATAAAGTGCTTAGTTAACCAGTGCTCCTCCGTATCTCCACACCGCGGCCCCCTCTTGGGTTATAACTTACCAGATCCTTAGACCCAAGTTTTATTTATTTCAATGATTTTTATTGAAATTTCAAAAAGAAATCCAGAGCTTCATTTCAGATTAAAATGAACATTCATACATCGGTAAACAATAGACAACAGGTGAGTTTGGTGGTACAAATTAGCAGAACAATGTATGTCAACAACCAGACTGCTCCCTCCCCTGCAGGGCAGCTGAAGGCACATACCCAAGCCCGACTCCTCTGGGGAGTTGAGCCGTGCCCTACCATTGGGTTAACGGCTCCTGCTATAATTGCTGCTGAGTCCTCCGGGAGAGAGAGCTGCACTGGGACTTATACAGCACATTAAAGATTTGATGTTATACTATAAGAACAATATAGCTAGATAAATCAGAACAGAACTCCTTTAGGCCATAGGCCTTGATCTCTATAGTGCTAATAGGAATATTCGAGGTGAAGCAAGCACAAATCAAGCCAGCATCCGGACCGGGGTAACAAGGCCGGGTCATTTTCCTAGTTAGAGGATTACAGATAGTTCCCAGCCAATTAAATCCCCCCAAATTGGCCACACAAGTCCAGGAGGAGCCCCTAGGGGGTCCGACCCACCCCAGTTGGGAGCAAACTGTGGGCCAGAGCCCCCTGTCAGCAGACCCCTGAGGGTGGATGGGGGTAAACTAGAAGGATGTATTGATATCAGCTAATGGGGTGCTAGAAGGCCTGGAGGCCCCATGTGTTTTCTGAATTCTTGTTGAGCAAGTACACTAGAGAAAGAGGGACAGGAACAAGAAGGAATAGTGTGATCTATCAGATAGGTGGGAAAGGAGGATGCTAGAGAAAAGAAGAAGAATCAGAGGAAAGGAAGGACAGAGGAAAAGAGGGGAAGAGGGTTCCCGGGTCATCTGGTGGCTGGAGATTCAGGAGGTGAGGTTCCTTGGAGTACTGGAATGTGGGCAAAAGCCATCCAAGGAGTCCAAACTGCCTCAAATGCCTTGACTCTATCCCTTAAAATGCCAACCAACTTCTCTTGTGCCATTATCCAAGAGATTTTCCTTTTCACCGCTGACCAAGATACCGTGGGTTTTTTCCAATGTCCATTAGTAATTTTGGTAGCCGAGAGAACAAAAAAGACTAAATGGTTGGAGTGTCTATCGAGCGTGTCAACTCTTTGGTTGAGTAAGGCGATTTCTGGGGTCTGAGGAATAGAAATTCCAGTTAACTTTCTAAGGACCGAGAATATTTTATTCCAGAGGCTCCGTATCCGTGGGCAGGACCACCAGACGTGAAACATAGTTCCTATATGTTCGCATCCCCTGAAGCAGAGCGGGGAGGTGTTTGGATATATCTTGGCCAGAATATAGGGAACCCTGTACCATCGTAGGAGTACTTTGATATTAGCTTCAACTAGGGAGATGTTGACAACACCTATATCAGAGAGATCCCCCCACTTTGGTCCGTAATCCTCGCACACCTGGATTCATAAGCTGAAACAGGGGGTGGGTTTGGTTTTGTGTGCCAGATTGAGTGTAAGAAGTGGGATATTTGTAAGAAGCGGAACCTCTCACTCTGGGGCATGTCCAGTTTACTGATGCAATGTCCCAGAGTGAGAGGGCCAGAGGCGGTGAAGAAGTGTCCTATCCTAAATAGCCCCTTATTCAACCACCATTTAAATGCTAGGACATTGCATCCCGGCTGAAAACTGGGGTTGTGGAACAAGGTGGTTAATGGGCGGAGATGAGAGATCAGTGAAGGGATTTTATGGAGTCGGTCACAAAGGGCCAAGGGTTGTCAAAGTGTAGGGGCTAAGATGGGTGGCCGTAAGTTGGGGGATGACCATGCAAGAAAGTCGACTGTGTGGTTCGGGGTTGCCTGCCTTTCCATTAGCAACCAATCTGGCTTTGAGTGGCGATAGTATATCGCAGAAAACTGGGTAAGCTGGGCGCTTGATAGTACCACCATAGATTGGGAACACCGAGACCCCCCTGTGATCTGAGTCTAAATAATATGTTCCTGGAACATCTACTGCCCTTTGCGCCCCAGATGAAACGGATGATTTTAGATTGAAACTGTAGCAGTTGGGACTTTTTAAGGGGGATGGGTAGGGATCGGAATAAATAGAGCAGGCGGTGGAGGAGGGTCATTTTAATTGTATTGATTTTACCTAACCATGATAACTCATATTTTGCCCAAGTCCCCAAGTCTTTAGCTAGTTTGAGGAACACCGGGGGATAATTGGATTGGTATAAGGATTCGTACCCCGAGGTAAGGTTCACCCCTAAATACGGGATAAATGTAGAGCTCCATTTGAAGGGGAAATATTTTATCAGGTTATCTACTGTAGATTGGGGGACCGTGATGTTTAATGCTAGGGATTTGGCTGTGTTCACTAGGAGTCCCGAGACTTCCCCAAAATGTTTAAGTGTGGAAAAGATGTTAGGAGTGGAAATAAGGGGAGAGGTCACAAAAAGCAGCAGGTCGTCGGCAAAGAGCGCACTCTTATGCTCCCGGTCCCCACAATGGACCCCTTTAATGTCCGAGTTATGCCTGATCTCTATGGCCAGGGATTCAATGGCGATTGCGAATATAAGAGGGGACAGAGGGCATCCCTGCCTTGTCCCCCTGCCTATATAGAACGCCTCGGAGTAAAACCCCTGTAATTTAATTTGGGCACTGGGATTTGAATAAAGGGAGTGCTGAATACCCATGAAGTTAGGGCCGAATCCCCACTTGGTCAAGACCCTAAATATGTATGGCCAGGTTACCGAATCGAATGCTTTTTGGATATCGATGGAGAGAAGAAAGCCCTCTTGCGGGGGTCCGCCGTCCCATCGGGAGCGCAACAGGGAAACAATATCAATAGCCCTACGGATTTTGGTCTGGGCCTTGTCTCCCCGGGATAAAGCCCGCCTGGTCTCTATGTATGTACTGAGCAATAAAATTGGAGATCCTGTTAGCCAGGATTTTTGTTAAAATTTTTAAATCGTTGTTAATTAACGAAATTGGTCTATAATTCTCTACCAGACTCGCATCTTTACCTGGCTTGGGTATGACTGCAATGTAGGCCATATTTAGGGCTTTATCCAGGGGAGCACCTTGTCGTAATGAATTGAAAAATTTTGCCATATGTGGGGCCAAGGTTTGTGCAAATTTTTTGTAGTAACAGGCCGAGAAGCCGTCAGGGCCAGGAGCCGAGTGAAGTTTGATGGCTTTAATCACCCCTACAATTTCAGCTTCGGAGATTGGATCCTCCAAAGCTTCCCTATGATCCTGACTGAGAGTTGGAAGAGGGATGGTATCCAGGTATCCATCTAGCTCTGCATCAGAGCTAGCTACTGTAGGTTTATATAAGTCTGTGTAGAAACCCTGGAAATGTTCCATGATGATTTTAGGATTTTGTGTAAAGGAGCCCTCTGGTGTTCTTATTTTGGGTAGGGAGTGGGAATAAACTCTAGGGGAGATTTTGGCCGCCAGTTTGGTTCCCACCTTATCCTTATGGAGGTAGAAACGGGCTCCTGACCACCTAAGCTGCCTCTCGGCTGTTGTAGTAAGGGCTAAATTTAAGGCTGTCCTGGCATTCTCCCTACAGTCTAAGGTGCTTTTGGAAAGAGACTTCTTGTGGGCTTTACTAGCTGCAAGGAACTCCCTTTGGAGTTTGGTGATGTTAGAATGGTGCTCACGGCGTAGTTTAGAGGAAAGTTGTATAAGCTTCCCCCTGATGACCGCCTTATGGGCCGCCCAGAGGGTCTCAGGGGAAATCTCCGGACCGGAATTGAGTTGGAAATATTCTTGGATGTCCTTCTCTATCAGGGTGCAATGGATTGGGTTGCTTAAAAGGGATTCATTGAGGCGCCATTTAAAGTTAGATTGGGACCATGCTGGTTTCGATAAGTCTAGGAGAACCATAGAATGAACAGAAATGGCTGAGTCCTTTATGGATGCTTTGGTGATAAGCGGAATATGAGGGACCTGTATCAAAATATGGTCTATCCTAGCATATCTTTGGTGAGGTGCTGAGTAGTGAGTATAGTCTTTGGCTCGGGGATTCATTTCTCTCCATGCATCCACCAGGCCCTGATCATAGAGTAAAGTAGCTACTTTGGTGCTCTGTTTGCACGGTTTCTTCAGCCGAGAGAGGCCCTTATTAGACTTATCGAGGGAGGTATCGAAGGCTAAATTTGAATCTCCGCCCATTATGCAAATGCCCTGAATATGAGAGGACGATTTGTGGAGCATGGAGCAAAACAATTCCGCCTGGTTACTATTGGGGGCATAGTAAGATATGAATGTGTAAAGTACCCCTTCTATTGTGCCTGAAATTAGTAGGTATCTCCCCTCTGAGTCTTTGTGCATACTTGATAGGGAAAATTTGGTATGTTTGGAGAAACAAATTGTGACTCCTTTAGTTTTATTAGGGGCATTGGAGAGGTAGAACTGGGGAAAGTGTTCATGCAGGAAGGACGGATTGTATGAGGCCTGGAAATGTGTTTCCTGGAGAAGAAGGACCTGCACCTTATTGGATTTATATTGATTAAATAGTTTCTTCCTCTTACATGGGGAATTCAACCCCTGCACATTATGCGAGCTAATAGAGGGAGGTGTGGGCATTAGGACTAGACTGCATAAATCGGGCTAGGGGAAGGATCTCTTGGTGAAAACTGTGCTCTTACCCCACCTGTTGTGGAAGAGTAAAGTTGTCTCATACTGCTGGTCCTGCCACAATTCTTCGCTGAGGGGGGGACCCAGGGAGAGCCACCAGGTGACTGCCTGGAGGAAAAAGAAAGAGAGAAAAGAGAGAGGGGGTGTACTTTGCCTGGAAGAGAAAAAGATGGTTGTTTAGCATGTGAAAATTGTATGACCATCAATGCTGTATAGTCAATATACCACCAGAAACCTGAACCAAAACTTGAACAATGAGAGGAGGAAAGAACAAAAAAAAACCCCAAACCCGCAAGGGCAGAGGGGGACCCATCCCTACCTGACCCCAAGAGGGACCCAAAAATCATCCCCACCTGACTGGGGAGGGAAGTCATCCCAGAGTGGAAGTACAAGACAACCACTCAAGGATAAGTAGAGGTGCAATGCAGCCCGACTGGCCACACCGCCTTAAAACAGATCATCTATTAAATATATATTAACCGCAACAGCCTAGCATTGATCAACTGGAGGACTGTGCAGTCAGTTGCCCCCCCCTGCCAGAGGAGAGGAGGCAAGTGCAGGGGAGGCCCCCCCAGATAACTGAGGAGAGGGGGGCCACCCCCCGCCATGACCGCACCTGTCAAAGTTTCCCTCCAGGAAAAAAGAGGGAGATAGGCAATAATAGGATACTTCCTTAACTTTTAGTGTTTCCTCATTAACTGAATAAACAGTAAACTAAGATTTAAGGACAAAAAGAGATATACTCCGAGAAGAAAAGAGTGTCCATCAGGGAGCCAGGATTGCCCAATAGGGTAGAGTTGATCCCACCAAGTGAGACCCAAAAAAGTTTTGAGAAAAAAGAGTTACTGGATCGGAGAACAATTCAAGGTGGTCTTGTTTCTTTGGACCTTTTGGCCTGTTGCTTCTGCCAGATGGGCAAGACAGGGCTCGGTGGAGATGGTCTCTTCGCAGCTGCTGAGGTTTTTGGCTGGTTCTTGTCAAGGGGCGATTGTGTGATCAGACCCAGATGTAGCAGTATGCATTCCCCTTCCTGAATAGATGAGAAGCCATATGACTTGCCTGAGTGTGAGAAGTTCAAACGGAATGGAAATGACCATTTATAGATGATGGAATTCTTTGTCAGGACCTCCAGTAGTGGTTTCAGTGATCTCCGCCGCTGTATTGTGTATGGAGACAGGTCAGAAAAGATCTGGATTGGGTGACCTTGAATCTGGAGTTGATCCTTATTACGTGTCAACCGCATTACTGTCTCCTTAACCCTGTAGTGATGGGGTTTGACCACAATATCCCTCGGCAGACCATCTTGTCGCGGGGCCTGTAGCACCCTATGGGCACGGTCTAATTCCAGGTGATGAGCTGGGATATTGGGAATTAACTCTTGCAGGAGGGAACGAACCGCTGCCTCAGAGTCCTTAAAAGATTCAGGGAGCCCCCTGATCCTAAAATTATATCTGCGGGACCTATTTTCTAGATCATCCAGCTTGTTAAGTGCCATGTCCAATTGCCCATAAAGTTCTTGTATACAGTCAGTGTTCTGGTTAGCTTGTGCGACCACCTGATCTGTTTTGGCTTCAATCGCTTCAATCCTGGCTCCAAGTTGGTGTAGATCTGCTTGTATTGTGGTGGTGATCTGTGCAGCGTTTTGGCACAGACCTTTTGTTAGCATCTGTGAGAAACTTTCCATCAGTGAGGACATGTTCATGAGGGAGGAGGAATGGATAATGGGGGAAGCTCCCAGATGATCTGGTGTTTGCTGAATGTCCCCTAGCATTGAAGGGGTTAATGAGCCTATGGATCCCCCTGCAAGAGATCCAGAAGGGATCGGGGAGACAGCTGTGAATTCCTTACCCACTATGGGGCTGGCCATCTGGTCCTGTCCGCAGCAAAGATTGTCCTGGTCTGCTATAGAGCAATCCTCCTCCTCTGCGTGTGTCCATGCAGTGCTTGTGGCCGCCATCTTGAGGTTCGGGCCTACTGAAGCCCCGGCCTCTAGTTGCCGGGTAAGGTCCCTCCGCGCCGCGGGGCTCGCCATCCAGGGGTGCCCGGGGGCTCTCTGTGTCCTAAGAGGGGATATCTCGCCTGGATGCTGGCTGTGTCGGGGCTACAGCGGTGATTGTTGGCCGTTCGGGAGCGGAGCTCTCAGTGCATGCGTCCGCACCAGGAGCTGCCGCGCATGCGCCCTAGACCCAAGTTTTAAGTGGGTCTAACAGCGCTTTTTAGATTTCCAATTTAGGATAGTGATGTGGCCGGCTCCCTTTAGGTCCCCTTCAATGTCTCTCCCTCTCAGAGATAGAAATCCAAACACCAGATCATTGTGCAACCCCTTTATTTTATAAAAAAGGCCAACAAAGAATAAAATAGTTCCACTCACATGTGTAGGTGCCCAACCACGGCACCAGCAGATTCCAGCAGTGTGAAAGCTCTCTTGGAACCACCGACTTCCTCTCCAGCCTGAATAGCTTTAGTTGATACACAGAGATGAAACATATCCTCCTACAAAAGTTTTACTTGTTTATCTGCAGTCTTCTCTTCCTTACATCACTTCAAAAGTGCAGATTTGTGATAAAATCCTTAGGCATCTGTGAGGAGCAGGGAGGGGGTGGTGATGAGCTGCAGTTACAGTGTGTGAGAGCTGATTGGAGGAAAGGAACACAACCACCTCCACACACTGCACAGGAATGAAGGAAGGATACAGAGCTGCGTTCTGAGTAGATAAGCTGTGTGCTGAGTTCCCTTCCCCATCACATGTGTTGGGAAAACGTCTCAGAAGAGACTCATGCTGATAACAGAGGAATGAAGCACTAGAGGAACAAAACACCTCCCCACCTGTCCTATAGAACCGAAGAGAAGAATGTATTTAACGCAGTTTACCTGATTATCCTTTATCTGGCCAATATGTTCTGATTTTAACTTTTTACTGTTAATATAGTTAAAACATTTTGGGGGTTCTTTTTATTCTCCTCCTCTATGTGTCTCTACTAGAGTTGAGCGAACCCAAACTGTAAAGTTCGGGTTCGTACCGAACTTTGGGGTGTCCGTGACCAGAACCCAGACATTTGAAAAAAAGTTTGGGTTCGAGTTCTGGGTTCGGGTATTTGATCACGCATGTTGAATAGCTGCAGGGCAGCCAATCAACAAGCGTTTCACTGGTTTGCCCTTAGAAGCCATCACAGCCATGCCTACTTAGGGCATGGCCAGTGCATCATGTGACCCAGCCTCTTTATAAGCTGGAGTCACTTAGTGCTGCATGTCACATGCTCTCTGGGTAGTGTAGGGAGAGGATGCTGCCGGTGCTGTGAGGGACAGATTGCAGATAGATAGATAGGTAGAGAATACTACTACTACTGCTTTTAGGAACAGATTGCAGATCTCATCCTGCATTACAGAAAGATCTGACTTGACTAGGTAGAGTCTACTGCTTAGAGGGACAGATTATTGTTCTAAAATCATCTTCTAGTTCTATAGGGTCAGGTTCCTGCTGTTACTTGAAAACAAAAAAAGTTGTGCTTATGTGTATATCATATGTGCATGAGACAAATAATAATACAATATATGTGTTCGAACATTAGACACATGATAAATGACAGAAATACCAAAGTGAACGGCAAAAGTCCAAGTGCCTTCAATGCTGTAATCAAAAATAGGTGCATAACAGGATATGAGTCCAAATTGAATCCAATTAAACTCAACCTCGTGGCAAGGAGTTAGTGTAAGACAGTGAACATACATCTTGTCTAAGTGTCCATAAATGTATAAGCATCCACCACACCACCACTTCAGTGAAAACAAATCCTCCACCGATACAGATGGGTCCTTACCGGAATTCCTAGACCCCTTATTATAGGGGGTCAGGAAACGCCTGTGTGGATACAGACCTCCACTGGGTCACAACGATCAGCCTCCTCAGCACTATCTTGCAAATAATCTCCATGAAGCTCAATAAAAATGAAAGAGCCACAATAGTGTCATACCATTTAAAAACCAAGAAGTTTAATAAAGTAATGCACTTACAGGTTCCCAATTAAAGCAGGTAAAGGCGTTCGTTCGTTCAGCGGTGATCACGAGACAACACTTATACATTTATGGACACTTAGACAAGATTTATGTCCACTATCTTACACTAATTCCTTGCCACTAGGTTGAGTTTAATTGGATTCAATTTGGACTCATATCCTGTTATGCACCTATTTTTGATTACAGCATTGAAGGTACTTGGACTTTTGCCGTTCACTTTGGTATTTCTGTCATTTATCATGTGTCTAATGTTCTAACACATATTTTGTATTATTATTTGTCTCATGCACATATGATATACTCATAAGCGCAACTTTTTTTGTTTTCATGTTGTAGAAGTGTAGAATTCACACTATATTAGTTGCAGCTGTGTTTGGTTTTCTTCTTTGGGGGGTAGCGTAGCTTGTTTATATCTTGTGTCCTGCTGTTGCTGTAAGGGACAGATTATTGTTCTAAAATCATTTTGCAGCCCTCTAGCACTTTCCAGGACTCTTTTACAGTCATTTTTGTGCTGAAAAGTTCGGGTTCCCATTGAATTCAATGGGGTTCGGGGTAAAGTTCGGGTCAAGTTCGGTACCGAACCCAGACTTTTTTCCAAAGTTCAGCCGAACCCACTGAACCCGAACATCCACGGTTTAGCTCAACTCTAGTCTCTACTGGTCTAGGGGGAATGGCTGCAGCTGCTGAATAGGAATGGGCCGAACACCCCCGGTTCGGTTCCCACCAGAACATGCAAACAGGCAAAAAATTTGTGCGAACATTTGAACACCGACCCAAACATGAAAAATCAAAAGTGCTCATTTTTAAAGGCTTATATGCAAGTATTCACCATAAAAAATGTATGGGGATCCGGGTACTGCCCTAGGGGACCTGTATCAATGCAAAAAAAAGTTTTTAAATCGATTTGTTTTTTTCAGGAGCAGTGATTTTAATAATGATTAAAGTGAAAAAATAAAAATGAAATATTCCTTTAAATATCGTGCCTGGGGGTCCCCATAGTCAGCCTGTAAAGTGGTGCATCTGTGTGATGTTTAGGACAGTTCCAGAGCAAAATGATATTTCTAAAGGAAAAATTGTCATTTAACCACTTGCCGACCGTCAACCTCAGGTTGACGGCGACAAGATGGCTCTGCTAGGCAAACCGCCGTCATACGACGGCGGCTGCCAGATCGAGCACTGTGAGCGAGCACGCTCAGCCGGAGGCGTGCTCGCACGCTCACTGTGTTCCGGGGGGGCCAGGGAGCGGGTGCGGTGGACTCGATCACCGCCGGCTACCCGCGATCCCCCCCCCGGAGTGAAAGAACGGAGGTCCGTGTATGTAAACACGGATCTCCGTTCTGTTAGGGGGGAAGGACTGTGATTACAGCCTTCCTCTATATGGAAGCTGTGATCACTCCCCTTCCCCTGCCAGGGCAGCCCACACACAGTTAGAGCACACCCAGGGAACACAGTTAACCCTTAGAGCGCCCCCTGCAGGTTAACCCCTTCACTGCCAATGGCATTTACACAGTAATCAGTGCATTTTTATAGCACTGATCGCTGTATAAATGCCAATGGTCCCAAAAAAGTGTCAAAATGGTCCAATATGTCCGCTGCAATATCGCAGTGCCACTAAAAATTGCAGATTGCCGCCATTACAAGTAAAAAATAAAAAAAATAAAAAAAATGAATTCTCATCATCCGTAAACGCGGCTACTTTTGCGCAAACCAATCAATAAACGCCGATTACGATTTTTTTTATCACAAATATGAGGAAGAATATAAATCGGCCAAAACCGTTGAAAAAAATGTTTTTTTATATATATATATATTTTTTTTTTTGGATTTGTATTTTAGCAAAAAGTAAGAAAGTTGGGTTTTTTTGTAAAATTGTTGCTCTTCTTTTGTTTATAGCGGCGATCAGAAATGACGCAGCGGTGATAAAATACCACCAAAAGAAAGCTCTATTTGTGGGAAAAAAAGGACGCAAATTTTGTTTGGGTACAACGTTGCACGACCGCGCAATTGTCAGTTAAAGCGACACAGTGCCGAATCGCAAAAAGTGCTCTAGTCCTAAAGTGTGAAATCCTTCCGGGGCTGAAGTGGTTAAAATCGCTTGCCACTGTAATGTATTGCTGGCTCCCGGCAATATAGATAAAAATCACCGAAAAAAATTGTGTGGGGTCTCCTCAGTACATACCAGGCCCTTCGGGTCTGGTATGGTTTTAAGGGGAACTCCACGCCAAAAATTAAAAAAAATTGATGTGGGGTCCCCCCAAAATCCATACCGGACACGTATCCAAGCATGCAACCTGGCCGGGCAGGATGGGGGGGTGAGTGACCCATACCAGACAATATGCCCTCAATATGGGGAGTGGGTGCTTTGGGGCAGGGGGAAAACTGCGCCCCCCACCCCAAAGCACCTTGTCCCCATGTTGATGGGGACAAGAGCCTCTTCCCAACAACCCCGGTGTCACGATCCTGGTGGTGGAGCCTGTCTTAGCAGGGAACAACCACTCTTACACACCCAATTCGGGGACCCCTGGTAGTGTAGACAGGAAGTCCCAGAGTGCGGGATGGCACAAGGGCTGGATGGTCCCTGGTGGTGATGTGAGGCTCCAGATGGTCGTGCAGACTGAAGAGTGGTCGTGCAGGCTGGGTCGGCAACTGGCGGGTCAGAGAGGCACAAAAGGGGCAGGCAGAAGAATAGTCAAAGCCCAAGCAGAGTTCGTTCACAGGCTGGCGGGAAGGTTAGACAAGCGGATGGTCGTAGATAGCCGGGGTCGGTGCAGGCAGATAGGTATCAGGTCAGGGCAAGCTGGGTCGGTACACAGGAACAGGAACAACACAGGAAGCAGGTTTCAGGTAGGAGAGCTGAAGCTCACAGGTACTCAGATGCTGTAGGACGGAGCTTAAATAGGGCTGTTTGGTGCCGTTTCCGGTGCGGGCGCGTGCACGGGTGCGGGCGCGCGCACGGGTGCGCGCGTGAACGGCAGAAATCGGCAAAAAAGTACAGAACATGGCCTGACTTCACCAGGCCAATCCTTTCCTAACACTGCCCCCCCCCCAGGGGGCAGCCTCCGGGTGCCCAGCTTGGCCGGATTGTTATCCTGGAAGGTTTGGAAGCAGTCAGCATGAAGGTTGGTTTTGGGCTCCCAAGAGCTCTCTTCCAGCCCGCAGCCCTTCCATTTTACAAGGTACTGGACCACACTGCCCCTTTTTCTACAATCAAGTACGGACTCGACTTCAAACTCCTCTACTACATCGATCAAGACAGGGGCAGGGGGAGCGCCAGCTCTATTGGGGAAGGGGTCCGGATTTGGCAGAGACACGTGGAATACCGGGTGTATTCTTAGAGACTGCCGGAGATCCAACTCAAGACACCTGGTTAACTTTCCTCTTAATCGGGAAGGGGCCAATGAACCGTGGGCCCAACTTCTTGGAGGGGAAAGACAACTTCAGATTTTTGGTGGACAGCCAAGCTTTGTCATCAGGTTGGAGGTTAAGTTCACCTCTTTTTTCTTATCGAAAGCAGTTTTCATTGTTTCCTGCGTCTTGGTAAGTGTCTCTTAAAGCAACTTCCAATTGGACCTGAAAAATTGCGTGGCTTCATGAACTTCAGGTAATGCTGTCTCCCCGGCAAGACTGGGAAGCATAGTGGGATGGAACCCATAATTAGCCCAGAAGGGGGACTGCTTTGTTGCATAATGCACCAAGTTATTATAGGCAAATTCCGCCAAGGGTAACAGTGAGCACCAATCATCTTGAGAGTAAGCCAAGAAGCAACGGAGGTATTGATCCAATGTTTGGTTTGTCGTCTCGGTCTGACCATTGGTCTGGGGGTGGTACGCTGTTGAGAAGGAAAGGTCGATCTCCAAGGCAGAACAGAGGGCCCTCCAGAAGTGAGACGTAAACTGGACCCCTCGGTCAGACACAATGTTACCTGGAACACCGTGGAGCCGAATAACTTCCTTGAGGAAAATTTTGGAAGTCTCATTTGCAGTGGGAGTGCCCTTCATTGGGAGGAAGTGTACCATTTTGGTCAACCTGTCCACTACGACAAAAATTGTGGTGTATCCTTGAGCCGGGGGCAGCTCCACAATGAAGTCCATTGATATTTTGGACCACGGCCGGTCAGGAATGGGGAGAGCTCTTAACAGCCCCCAGGCTCGGGCTATGTCTGACTTATTTCTGGCACAGGTGGAACAGCAGCGGACATAAGCCAAGCAGTCATCAGGAAGCAATGGCCACCAGAAGGAGCACGATACAAGCTCGGCAGTTTTCCATGAGCCGAAGTGTCCGGCTAATTTATGGTCGTGGCACAGTTCCAGTATGGCAGGACGGAGCTCCTTGGGGACAAAGATTTGATTCTGGTGCCACCAGAGACCATCCTTCCAGGTTAGCCCTTGACCAGATAATCCCGGTGAGCATGCTGAGGCTCTCCTAATCCGGGACAGCAGATCCTCCTCGGTAAGCAAGAAGTTCCTAGGTTGTAGGATAGTGTCGGGGGAGCGGAAGTACCCGGCTCCGAAAACATTTGAGAGAGAGCATCGGGCTTGGTATTCTTCATTCCTGGGTGGTAGGTCAGGTGGAACTGGAATCTCGAAAATAAGAGTGCCCAGCGGGCCTGGCGAGGTCTGAGTCTCTTGGCGTTTCGGAGGTATTCCAGATTTCGATGGTCCGTGTATATCAGGACAGGATGCTGGGCCCCCTCCAACAGGTAGCGCCATTCCTCCAAAGCCACCTTAATGGCCTACAACTCCCTGTCTCCGTCATCGTAATTCTTCTCCGGGAGCCGAGAGCTTGTGGGAGAAGAAGGCCACAGGATGGAGGAGAGCCCTGGCCCCCTGCCGCTGAGACAGGACCACTCCTTCCGTCGTTTCAGATGCGTCCACTTCCAGGACATAGAACAGTGTAGCGTCCAGATGCTTCAGGATGGGTGCCGTAGTGAAGAGCTTTTTTAAGGCTTGGAAAGCGTCTTGAGCCTCTGCTGACCAGTGGAACCGCTGACCTTGTTTTGTGAGCTGAGTAATCGGGGAGATGATGGCCGAGAATCCCCTAATGAATCTCCTATAAAAGTTGGTAAAGCCGACAAAACGTTGGACCCTTTTTTGTCCACAGGTGCCTGCCAGTCCAGAATAACTGAGACCTTTTGAGGGTCCATGATAATTCCAGAGACAGACAGGATCAGTCCAAGAAAGGAAATTTTGGGGCGCTCAAATGCGCATTTCTCAGCCTTGGCATAAAGCCTGTGCTGTCGCAGGCGGCTGAGGACACGCCGGACATGCTGACGATGCTCTTCCAGGGTGGAGGAAGAAATTAAAATGTCGTCCAGATAAATAATAACAAAAAGATTCAGATAATCCCGGAACACATCATTGACCAGATGCTGAAAGGTAGCGGGGGCATTGCAGAGTCCCAAGGGCAAGACGAGGTACTCGTAGAGTCCGAAAAGCAGTCTTCCACTCGTCACCCTCTCGGATACATTGTAGGCCCCCCCGGAGATCCAATTTGGTAAATACGGTGGCCGACCCCAGCCTTTGAAACCGTTCCGGAACAAGTGGGAGAGGATACTGGTTCTTGACAGTGATGCGGTTTAGCTCCCGGTAGTCTATGCACGGGCGGAGGGTATGGTCCTTCTTTTCCACAAAGAAGATGCCTGCCCCGGCAGGGGACATGGAAGGTTGAATGAACCCCTTGGCAAGGATTTCATCCAAGTAGGCCTTGAGGGTCGTTAGCTCAAATTTGGACAGCGGGTATATGCGGCTGAAAGGGACCTCAGTTCCAGGGAGCAACTTGATAGGGCAGTCATAGGCCCTGTGGGGAGGTAGCTGGTCGACCCCTTTCTTACTGAACACGTCAAGGTACTCATGGTAGGCAGATGGCACAGTAAGATGGGTTTCCGAGTCGACGTCAGAGTCAAGGCTCAGGAGTGAGGGACCAACACTCCCGGACAGGAGCAGACAGTGCTGTCCACAGTAAGGGGACAGGAATTGAATGCGTCCCAAGGACCAGTTTATGTTGGGGCTATGTGCCCGAAGCCAGGGGAGCCCCAAAATGACAGGGAACAGGGGTGAGGCTATGACATCAAGGATGGGTAACTCCTGGTGTCCCTGGGGTGTAGATGCCAGAATGGGTTGAGTTTCCATGGTGACCTGGCCAGATTTAATGGCCGGCCCATCGGCCAGGCGGACGGTCATCTTATGCGCCTTGGGGCACAGGGGCATCTGGTGTAGCGTAGCAAATGTCTGGTCCACAAAACAGCTACATGCCACTGAGTGAATAATTGCTGACAACTGCAAAGAAACAGAGAGTCAGATGAGACATATTATTACAGGCTGGCATTGAGTCCAGGTTGGCCAGAAGGGGCCGCTTACCCGCTTTGGCAGGACAGGTCCTCACCATGTGCTGGCCTCGCCACAGTAAAGGCACAGGTTCAGTGCCCGCGCCGCTGTCTCTCTTCCGGGGTGAGAGATGGGCACAGCATGCCGATCTGCATTGGCTCACGCAGGTCTGTGGGTGCAGATGGAGCTGGTGCCAGGAGGGCATCATCCAGGTTAGGCGTGAGGCAGGAGGGGGTCCTACGGCTTGCTCGGCCTGGCGTTCACTGAGCCTCTGGTCTATCTGGCTTGAACGCGCGGGAGCTGCAAAAATCGGCAAAAAAGTCCAGAACATGGCCTGACTTCACCAGGCCAATCCTTTCCTAACACCTGGGCTGTGGTTGTCAGGGTCTGCGGGTGGGGGGCTTATCAGAAACTGGAAGCCCCCTTTAACAAGGGGGTCCCCAGATCCCGACCCCCCCATGTGAATGGGTATAGGGTACATTCTACTCCTACCCATTCACCAAAAAGTGTCAAAAAAGAAAAAACACAAGAGACAATTTGGGACAAGTGCTTTATTAAAAAAGAAAAAAGATGTCCCCCGTTGTAATCCATCATCAATCATGGCGCACGACGACCCGTAAAATAAGAAAAAAAAAACAAAACAGCTCCTCCCCGATGGGAGGTCTCCCACCGGCTGATCTATTTTTGCTTTGACAGTTTATTTATACTTAAGGGTGGGGCCACCCAGTGACGTAAGTGGGGCCCCACCCTAGCCCTTATTAGAGCTGTCAAATGGAAAAAGACAGGAGGCTCCCATCAAGGAGGAGCTTTTTCAGTATTATTTTTTTCCATTCATCATGCGCCGTGATTGACGTGGATGTACATCGTGGGACACTTTTTTCTTCTTTTTTAATAAAGGACTTGTCCCTAATTGTCTCCTGTGGTTTTTTCTTTTTTGACACTTTTTTGGTGAATGAGTAGGGGTACAATGTACCCCATACTCATTCACATGGGGGGGGGCAGGATCTAGGGGCCCACTTATTAAGAGGGCTTCCAAATTCCAATAAGCCCTCTGCCCGCAGACCCCCACAACCACCGGCAAGGGTTGTGAGGAAGAGGCCCTTCTCTCCATCAACCTGGTGACAAGGTGCTTTGGGGGAGGCCCCAAAGCACCCTCCCCATGTTAAGGGCATGTGGGCTGGTATGGTTTAGAGGGGGGCACTCGCTCATCCCCCCCCCTCCTGCCCTTTCAGGCTGCGTGCTCGGATAAGGGTCTGGTATGGATTTTGCGGGGCCCCTTCTCCATTTTTTTTTTTTTTTTACATTTTGGTGCAGGGTTCCCCTTAAAATCCATACCAGACCTGAAAGGCTTGGGATGGACTTTGGGGCGGACCCCCATGCAATTTTTTTTTAATTTTGGCATGGGGTTCCCCTTAAAATCCATACCACACCTGAAGGGCCTGGATTGGCCTTGGGGGGGACCCCCATGCAATTTTGTTAAAACTTATGGTGTGAAGTCCCCCTTAATATCTATGTCAGACCCTTATCTGAGCATGCACTGTATATAGTCTACACTGAATGCAGCCTGTATATATATATTCTTACACTGCCTGCACTGACTGTATATACTCTTTCTACACTGTATCCATATACTGCACTGCCTACATGCCACTAACTAAACTGCCTAACCTCTCTCTATCTCCACCTTATACACACTATACACGGCTGCTGTTTAAGTGGCCTTATACAGTGTGGGGCGTCGACTTAGCCCCTTGAGCCATGATTGGTCAAAGGCACCCTGCCTTTGGCCAATCAAGGCTCTTTCTGCAGAGTGCTCTGTGATTGGCCAAAGCATGCAGGTCATGTGCATGCTTTGGCCAATCAGCTGGTGTCATTTTCCTGCAGCCTCGCACTGCATTATGGGGCATTCAGCGATGCTCGAATTTGCCGCGAACACCTGATAATGTGTAGAATTCGCCGAACGGGTGAACGCCCAATGTTCGAGTCAAACGTACGTTTCACTCAAACATCGGGCCCATCGTTACTGCTGGAACATGTTACTAGGGATGAGCCAAACTTCCCCCGGTTCTGTTCGCACCAGAACATGTGAACAGACAAAACGTTTGGCTAAACATTCGAACACCATTAACCACTTCAGCCCCGGAAGGATTTCACACTTTAGGACTTTAGGATGGATTTTGGGGGGACCCCACATCAATTTTTTTTAATTTTTGGCGTGGAGTTCCCCTTAAAACCATACCAGACCCGAAGGGCCTGGTATGTACTGAGGAGACCCCACACAATTTTTTTCGGTGATTTTTATCTATATTGCCGGGAGCCAGCAATACATTACAGTGGCAAGCGATTTTAACCACTTCAGCCCCGGAAGGATTTCACACTTTAGGACTAGAGCACTTTTTGCGATTCGGCACTGCGTCGCTAACTGACAATTGCGCAGTCGTGTGACGTTGTACCCAAACAAAATTTGTGTCCTTTTTTTCCCACAAATAGAGCTTTCTTTTGGTGGTATTTGATCACCTCTGTGTCATTTCTGATCGCCGCTTTAAACAAAAGAAGAGCGACAATTTTGCAAAAAACACAAAAATTTCTTACTTTTTGCTAAAATACAAATCCAAAAAAAAATATAAGAAAACATTTTTTTACATCAGACTTGGCCGATTTATATTCTTCCTCATATTTTTGGTAAAAAAAATTGCATTCGGCGTTTATTGATTGGTTTGCGCAAAAGTTGCCGCGTTTATGGACGATGAGAATTAATTTCTGGGGTTTTTATTTATTTATTTGTTTTTTTTTTTACTAGTAATGGTGGCGATCTGCGATTTCTAGCGGTACTACGACATTGCAGCGGACATGTCGGACCATTTTGACACTTTTTTTGGGACCATTGGCGTTTATACAGCGATCAGTGCTATATAAATGCACTGATTACTGTGTAAATGCCATTGGCAGTGAAGGGGTTAACCTACAGGGGGCGCTCTAAGGGTTAACTGTGTTCCCTGGGTGTGTTCTAACTGTGTGTGGGCTGCCCTGGCTGGGGAAAGGGGATGATCACGGCTTCCATATACAGGAAGCCTGTGATCATCGCTCTTCCCCCTTCAACAGAACGGAGATCCGTGTTTACATACAGGGACCTCCATTCTCTCTCTGCGCGGGGGCCATCGCGGGTAGCCAGCGGCAATCGAGTCCACCACACCCGCTCCCTGGACCCCCCCGGACAGCACTAGTTATGTTATCGTATGGCGGTGGTTTGCGATAACGAGCCACTCTGTTGCCGTCAGACTGCGGTCGGCGGTCGGCAAGTGGTTAAAGTCTATGGGATCCGAACATGAAAACTCAAAAGTGCTCATTTTAAAGGCTTATATGCAATGTTATTGCCCTAAGTGTATGGGGACCAGGGTCCTGCCCTAGGGGACATGTATCAATGAAAAAAAAAGTTTTTAAATGTATTGTTTATTCAGGAGCAGTGATTCTAGCAATGCTTAAAGTGAAAAAAAAATTAAAAATTAATTTAAATATTGTGCCTGCGGGGTGTCCTTAGTCTGTGTGTAAAAGGGTGCATCTCTGTGACATTTCCATAGAAAAAATTGCCATTTAAAATTGCGGCTGGTTCCCGGCAATATACCAAAAAAATGCTGAAAAAAGTGCGTGGGGTTCCACCCCCAGTCCAAACCAGGCTCTTCGGGTATGGTTTGGATATTAAGGGGAACCCCTTGCCAAATTTTAAAAAAATTTTATGTGGGGTTCCCCCTAAGATCCAAACCAGACCCTTATCCGAGCATGCAGCCCTGGCCGGTTAAGATGGGGGGGCCCCCCTCCTGAACCATACCAGGCTACATGCTTTCAACTTTGGGGAGTATGGGTGCTGTGGAGGAGGGGTGGCTCTGCCCCCCCCACCTCAAAGCACCTTGTCCCCATGTTGATTGGGACAAGAGCCTCTTCCCCACAAGCCTGGCCGGTGCTTGTGAGGGTCTGCAGGCAGGGGGGCTTATTGAAATCTGGAAGCCCCCTTTAATAAGGGGGCCCCCAGATCCCATCCCCATGTGAATATGTATGGAGTACATTGTACCTCTACCCATTCACTAAAGAAGGAGTGTAGTGTTACAAAAAACAAGAGGCAGTTTTTGACAAGTCCTTTATTGTGTAAAATAGCTCTTTTCTATAGTTGAGCGTACACGAACTGTAAAGTTCGGGTTCGTACCGGACTTTAGGGTGTCCATGTCCCATACCCGAACCCAGACATTTGAGAAAAAGTTTGCGTTCGGGTATTTTTTGCGCCTGTTGAATAGCTGCAGGGCACCCAATCAACAAGCGTTTCACTGGTTTGCCCTTAGAAGCCATCTAATGGCATGGCTGTGATTGGCCAGTGCATCATGTGACCCAGGCTCTATATAAGCTGGAGTCACGTAGTGCTGCATGTCACATCATCTCATATTAGTGTAGGGAGAGGATGCTGGTGTGAGGGACAGATTAGCTTTTGAAAATAATTTCATACTAGTGTAGGGAGAGGATGCTGCTGTGAGGGACAGATTAGCTTTAGAAAATCTACATTTTGTTTGATAAGCAAAGTGCCTCATATAAAACCTAAGCAATTTTTATGTTTGTTATGTGGGCGTTTGCAGCCATTTTTGCAACTGCTTGAGTATCAGGGACACTACTTTAATCATGTTATGTTAGTTCAGTTGGCAACATTTTGGTATATTTAAATACTGCTTTTACATTGCAGTTAAACAAATTAATTTTTTTTTTTTTGTGCAAAATATTAAATTTGCGGCCAGCGGGGCATTTCTTGCACAAAATTAAAAAGTGCATCTATATTGCTGGTTTAAAAAAAAAATATTCTAAATACTACATTTGCGGGCAGCGATGCATTTCTTGCACAAAAATAAAAAGTGTGTCTACATTGCTGGTTTAAAGAAAAAGAATACTAAATAGTGCTACATAGTACATTAGCACCTTGCTGTGCATTTTTTGCACAAAATTAAAAAGTGCGTCGACATTGCGCGTTTAAAAAAAAAAAATATTGTGCTACATAGTACATTTGCACCTTGCTGTGAATTTCTTGCACAAAATTAAACATTGCGTCTACATTGCTGTTTTAAAAAAAGAATAATAAATAGTGCTACATAGTACATTTGCACATTGCTGTGCATTTCTTGCACAAAATTAAAAAGTGCGTCAACATTGCTGGTTAAAAAATAATATAAATTTGTGCTAAATAGTACATTTGCGTCCAGAATGAGGAGAGCGTCAAATAAGGGACATGGTCATGGTGCTGCTGGTGTTTGGTGGTGTTGGTGAAGCTCTTGTTGCAAGGAGAGGACGTGGTTGATCTGTGCCAGCTACACGCACAAGTGAAACACCTTCCTGAGGTGCCAGTAGCCGACAGAACCTTCAACGTTATATGGTAGGCCCAAATGCCGCTCAACAAATTGTGAGGCCAGAACAAGTACAGGCAATAGTAGATTGGGTGGCTGACAATGCCTCCAGTTCCTTCACATTGTCTCCCACCCGGTCCCTTGCTGAAAGCTCAGAGCTGGCTACCTCCTCCTCCTCCACCGCCACTTCCACCTACACCGCCACGGTCACCACCTCCTCAACCTCCTACTCCACATCCACCTCCTCCTCCATGTTTTATTTTTTTTATGTGATTTTTAAGTTCTTTCCCTATCCACATTTGCTTGCAGGGCACTTGTCCTACTCTTACCCCCATGTTGCTTCCTTGTACAGCCCTCTAGCCCTTTCCAGGACTTTTTTAGAGCCATTTTAGGTCACTATTGACTTCAATGGGGTTTGGTGTCAAGTTCGGTGCCGAACCCGAACTTTTTCGCGAAGTTCGGCCGAACCCGAACATTCAGGTGTCCGCTCAACTCTACTCTTTTCTTCTTTCTTCCTCCATCTTCTCCTGGCCCGGTTCCTATTCTGGTCTTCTGCTTCTTCTTTCATTCTTCTTGCTTCCTCTCTTCATCTTCAATCTTCATCATCTTCTTCTTTCACCGCCCGGCCCCTGTGTGTCTCCCAGAATGGGCGGCATTAACAATGACAGCTCTTTTATAATGATGTAAATGGGTGACCCGCCCCCTCTGACAGCACATGACATCAGACGGGGCGGGTTCACTCGATGATGTCACTGGGTGGCCCCGCCAACTTTTCATTATTAAAACCGCCCATTCTGGGAGACGTGCAGGGGCCGGGCTGCAGCAGCAGGGAGAGTGGCGGTGGTGATAGAAGAAGATGAAGATTGAAGATTTGGATTATGGGGGAACCCCACGCCATTTTTTTAAAAATTTGGTGCGGGGTTCCCCTTAAAATCCATACCAGACCTGAAGGGTCTGGTATGGATTTTGGGGGGACCCCGCACCATTTTTTAAAAATTTTGGCACGGGGTTCCCCTTAAAATCCATACCAGACCTGAAGGGTCTGGTTTGGATTTTGGGGGGGACCCCACAATTTTTATTACATTTTGGCACGGGGTTCCCTTTAAAATCCATACCAGACCTGAAGGGCCTGGTTTGGATTTTGGGGGGACCCCATGTCATTTTTTTTTTTTAATATTGGCGCGGGATTCCCCTTAAATTCCATACCAGACCTGAAGGGCCTGGTTTGGATTTTGGGGCGAACCCCTATAATTTTTTTTTAAATTTTGGCATGGGACCTGCTTTTGTAAATTAGTTTAAAAATTGTGATAATTTCCCCCAATAAAACAGGTGGCGAAAAATTGGGCCTTGGGTGCTGGTGGTGGCAGAACACTAACGCCTTGCAGTTACTCTTGTTGGATGGAGGAACTGGGCCTGATGTTGTAAATTAGTTAAAAATTGTGACGAAAGCCCCCAGTCAAAAGGTGGCAAAAATTGGGCCTTTGGTGCTGGCGGTGCTAGAACACTGTAACCCCTTGCAGTTACTGTTGTTGGACGGAGGAACTGGGCATGATGTTGTAAATTAGTTTACAAATTGTGATGAAAGCTCCCAGTCAAACAGGTGGCAAAAATTGAGCCTTGGTGCTGGTGGTGCCAGAACGCTGTAACCCCTTGCAGTTACTCTTGTTGGATGATGGAACAGGGCCTGATGTTTTAAATTCATTTAAAAATTGTTATGGCATGCCCCTGTAAATAGGTGCAGAAAAATTGGGCCTTGGGTGTTGCTACAAAATATTGCTCTAGATTATGGACAGGAGGAATAGGAGCAGTGGCAGTCTTCAAGGGATCCCAGATCCCTAGCAAATTTAATCAGTTGCATCAGCATCAGGGGCTTGATAGTTGCTGATCCAGGACTGATTTATTTTTATAAATGTGAGTCTATCAACCAAGTCTGTGGACAGGCACACTCTTTGGTTACGTACCCTCCAGCATCACTGAATGTCCATTCAGAAAGCACGCTGGATACAGGACAGGCCAGTAGCTCAATTGCATATTGAGCAGGTTCCGGCCAGTGGTCCATCCTCAAGACCCAGTAACTAACGAAAGGTCTCCAAGTCTGCTCTTGCCCTTATATATTCCTGCACCATATAATGCAGACTCTGACGATGGTTGCTTGAACCTATCAGGTCTGGGTGCTGAGGACTGCAATTTTTTTTAAAGGCATCGCTCAGCTGGCCGCCTTCTCCACCACTCTGCCTCTGAAAGACCAAAGCTTCAGAAACACATTGTCCATGGCCAGCAGCAGGACATGGTAACCACCCAGGATCTGGAAAGGCGTTGCACAAACTTTTCTTCAAGGTATCCTGAAGATATTTCATCCTCTGCGCAGACAGGATGAGTCCTGCAACTTTCCCCTTGTAACGTGGATCAAGAAGGGTTGCCAGCCAGTCCCTCTCCTTTATACCACAAATCCTAGGGTCTTTTCGGAGGCGTTTCAGAATCAGAGAGCCCATGCAGCGTAAGTTTGAGGAAGCATGAGTTTCCTCTGGGTCACTGAGGATGACATTATCAGGAACTAAATCCTCCTAGCCACTTACAACTTGGGTTTCTGGGGCCCGAAAACCATGATCCCTTGAAGACTGTTGCGTATTATACTCCACATCCAGGCTGACACAATCCTCCTCCTACTTCTCCTCCCATGTGTTTGGCGGCTCTGCAGGAATGCTCTCTGCATAAAGGGGGCCTTGAGAGGAAAGGAAGTCCTCCTCTTTCTCCCTCTGTTCTGCCTCAAGTGCCCTGTCCATGATTCCATCAAGCGTGTGCTCCAGAAGGAATATTAGTGGAACAGGGTCACTGATGCATGCATTGTCACTGCTCACCATCCTTGTGGCCTCCTCAAATGGTGACAGGACAGTGCATGTATCCTTGATCATTAGCCACTGACATGGCAAAAAAAAACAAGCTCCTCTGAGCCTGTCCTGGTGCCATGCTCACAGAGCTACTCATTGATGGCCCTCTGATGTGCGTGCAGCCACTGCAGCATTGCCAATGTTGAGTTCCACCTGGTGGGCATGTCACAAATGAGGCGGTTGTTGGGCAGGATGAATTCCCACTGGATGTCAGCCAGCCGGGCACTGGCATTGTATGAACGCCGGAAATGACCACAGACTTTTCTGGCCTGCCTCAGCATATCTGGTAAGCCTGGGTACCTGGTCAAGAAACGCTGCGCCACCAAATTCAAGACGTGTGCCAAGCATGGAACATGTGTCAATTGTCCCAGTCGGAGGGCAGAGAGAAGGTTGGTGCCATTGTAGCATACAACCATTCCTGGCTCAAGCTGACGTGGCGTCAACCACCTCTGAGCCTGCCCCCGCAGAGCTGAAAGAATCTCTTCCCCAGTGTGACTCCTGTCCCCAAGACAGACTAACTCAAGCACCGCATGGCATCTTTTAGCCTGGCTGCTTACATAGCCCCTTGAGCACTTAGGGAGCACAGCAGGTTCAGAGGACAATTCTGCGAAGAGGCCACAGAGGTAGAAGAAGAGAAGTGGGTGGAGGAGGCGGATGTGGCAAAATCACCACCAGCTTTTTTGAGGCGTGGTGGCGGAACCCTGTCCTGCATCCTTCTCAGCTGCCAGCAGAGTTACCCAGTGCACCGTGAAGGATAGGTACCGTCCCTCACCGTGCCTGCTGGACCATGAGTCAGTGGTAATATGAACCCTGCTGCTGACCGCACTGTCCAACAAGGCCAAAACATTGCCTTCTACATGACGGTAGAGAGCTGAAATGGCCTTACGTGAGAAGAAATGTCTTTTGGGAACCTGCCACTGTGGGACAGCAAATTCCACAAATTCACGAAAGAGGGCAAAGTCTACCAGCTGAAAAGGCAGCAGTTGGAGTGCTAGCAATTTGGCCAAGCTAGCATTAAGACTCTGAGCATTTGGATGGCTGGGACAGTATTTCTTTTTATGGTTCAGCGACTGGGGTAGGGATATTTGCCTGCTGAATTCACCTGGTGGTGTACTGCTAGCAGACTGGCTGCAAGTACTAGTTGTGGCATGCATTGCTACACCTTCATTCCTCTCAGAGCAGGTTTTGGAGAGGCCTGCAGGTATACTAAGGGCTGAGATCCCAGATGAGGAGCGAGGAGGAGTCCGCCTTCTTTTCTGATGGGGGTTCTTCAGGTACTCTTGCCAATGGACTGCATGGCTGGTCATCATATGTCTTGTCAAGACAGTAGTGCCCAAGCGGCTGGAGTCCTGGCCGCGCTTGACCTGCTTCAGACATAGATTGCAAATGGCAACGGTGCGATCTACTGCACATGTGCTGAAAAATGCCCACACCAAAGAAATTTTGGAAGTCGGCGGGGAGGAAGCAGTGCCCTGCACCTATGGAGCTCTGTGGTCTGATGCAATTGGGTGGCTGCCCTTAAGATGGCCCCTGGAGGACATCCTGCCTTGTTGGAGTTGGTCCTCCTCCTCCTCCTCACTTTCCTCCTCTCTTCTCTCAGGCACCCAAGTACAGTCCGTGTCCTCATCATCCCCTCCCTCCTCGTCACTGGAGCAAACTTGGCAGTATGCTGCAGCTGGGGGAACATGACTGCTAGTTTCTTGTCCTTTTGCGGCACCCCCTGTCTCTAGGCTCACGCTACTCCCTTCCTCAACCTGTGAACCAACATCGGAGCCTTTAAGCTCTTAAGCCTCGTACACAGGAGACGATGGTTGGTCAACCGAACGTTTAACATTTGTCCAAATTGGGTGACGGCGGTTTAGTCTAGCGTACTGACATGAGTCAAGTAATCTGCCAACAAAGCCGAACGTAGTGATGTGTTGCGAGCGTATAACGAGGAAGATCAGGTGAATGTGATTTGTGAATTACGAACACAGGTTACATGACTGAACACTTCTTGGATTCCGAGCATGCGTGTATGTACTTACAACTTTTTGTTGGCCAACTTCTGTACACACAAGCCAATAATTGGCCAACGCCTTGTTGGCCAACACAAGTTTTCTAGTCTCATCGTCCAACTTCTGTTGGACGACGTTAGGAAATTGGCTGTAGAATCGTGCGTACACACGATCGGATTTTCGGCTGTCTGATGACCGTTATTGACCGATAATCGGACCTTGTATTCGTACCTTTACCCTACCAACAGCATGTGAGCAGGCTTTTGGTAGACAAGACAATGGCATGGCTTTCCAGTAAAGAAATGAATGTCTGCATTTGAAGAGAAAAAGAAAAGGGAAAGATGAAGTTCTGTAGTCCAGCAGATTGGATTAAAAACAGTAGGTGGCTTTTCAGTGCAGTAAAAGGTGCAGTGTTTTCAGCTTAAACAAGGAAATGGGTAGCATACTGCATACATAAAAGATCAACAGTTATTTTTCTGTACCTACAGCAAATCCAAAGTGATAAAACTTGGGAATACGGAATGTATTGCAGAGATGTACTGAATGTGTTTTTTATTTGGCCTGACATACGTTTCATTTCTTGGAAATAAAATATGTAAGGTATTCTAAAAACTGTGACTTTGCAAAAGTAGTTTTATTTTTACAACAGATAGATACTGTATACATTGCATCTATTCATTTTAATAATGTGATCAGTTTGTATATCAAATAATTTTTCCTTGTTGTGATGTGATGAAGGTTTAATTAAGCACCAAGACAAATGTTATTTGTTTCGTGTGGCAGTAATAGATCCACATAAACTGATTTGCAAATTAACTTGTACAGTAAAAGACATGATTTCATAAATTATATCTTTATTGAAATTATCTGAAGGATTTAATTTAAACAACTTGGAACTCCCAACTATTTGCATAATCTGCATTATAGATAAATAGGAAATTTGTAACATCATCATTTAGCTTTGAAAGGTCAGAGTCTTTCTGTTTTTACCACTATATTCATGGAGTTTGCTGATTGATACAGCAGTTTTTTTCTGAAGCAGGTTATTTAGAAAGGTTGAGTATGTGCTGAGCCTCTACTACCTTCAGTGCATTGTCTTCTAAAGGGATGGGTATCAGATTTAAAAACAAATGGCCACCCCCCCCCCCCGCCCAACCTATAACTAGCCTTTGCAGCAAGGAGCACATGAAGGGGCAAAACACATCCAAAACATGGGTACCAGATACCTTACTAGCTAGAAGGAGTGCATCTTCCAAAGAGTCATTTTGAGCATGGCAAATAAACCGACATGTTGCAATATGGGTAATGTAGGACCATCTATTAACAGCTTTAGGCTGGGTTCACACTAGTCCGATTCTCGGACCTACATGAGGAGCACAAGTTGCATTACGTCACAAAAACAATGATTCCCTATGAGAGCCGTCTTAACTGCTCCGACATGTGTTTTTCAAAGTTGGACCGACTTTGAAAAAGGTTCCTGTACTACTTTTGTCCGACTTTGATCCTACTTCAGCCCATTGAAAGGCATTGAAGTCGGATCAAAGTCGGATCAGTGTCTTCACTGATCCGACTTTGGCATGCGACTTGTGCTCTGGGGATCATGAAGGGGAACTCCACACCAAATTAAAAAAAAAAAAACTGGCATGGGGTCCCCCTCCAGGAGCATACCAGGCCCTTTGGTCTGGTACGGATTTTAAGGGGAACCCCATGCCGAAAAAACAGTGTGGGGTCCCCCTCCAAAATCTATACCAGACCCTTATCCGAGCACGCAGCCCGGCAGGCCAGGAAAGGGAGTGGGGACGAGCAAGCGCCCCCCCTCCTGGACCATACCAGGCCACGTGCCCTCAACATGGGGAGTATGGGTGCTTTGGGGCAGGGGGGGCTCTGCGCCTCCCACCCCAAAGCACCTTGTCCCCATGTTGATGAGGACAAGGGCCTCTTCCCGACAACCCTAGCCGTTGGTTGTCGGGGTCTGCGGGCGGGGACTTATCGGAATCTGGAAGCCCCCTTTAACAAGGGGGCCCCCAGATGCCGGCCCCCCACCCTATGTAAATGAGTATGGGGTACATCGTACCCCTACCCATTTACCTGGAAAGAAATATGTACACAAAAAAACACTCAGCTTTTTAAAATATTTTATTAAATCAGCTCCTTCAGCTCCTTATATTGGCATGGGGCGTGGCCACCAGATGACATTACCCGGAGGCCCCGCCCCATATGAGGTCACAGCTCCGCCCCCAGGATGTGACCTCATATGGGGCGGGGCCTCCGGGTAATGTCATCTGGTGGCCACGCCCCATGCCAATATAAGGCACAGCACAGAGTGGAGAGGGCATTCATGAAGGAGATCGCGTTGTGTCAACATGGGAAGAAGAAGGAGAAGAAGAAGAAGAGAGGGAAGGGGACAGCGGAGAAGACTGGCAAAAGAGCAGAAGACGCCGCAGAGAAGAAGAAAGAAGACCCCTCAGAAGATGAAAGACCCCGCAAAAGAGCCCAAGAAAGAAGAGCCAGAGAGGGGAGAAGACCGCCGGAGCAGATTTAATAAAATATTTTAAAAAGCTGTGTGTTTTTTGTGTGCATATTCCTTTCCAGGTAAATGGGTAGGGGTACGATGTACCCCATACTCATTTACATAGGGTAGGGGGCCGGCATCTGGGAGCCCCCTTGTTAAAAGGGGCTTCCAGATTCCGATAAGTCCCCGCCCGCAGACCCCGACAACCACCGGCCAGGGTTGTCGGGAAGAGGCCCTTGTCCTCATCAACATGGGGACAAGGTGCTTTGGGGTGGGGGGCGTAGAGCCCCCCCTGCCCCAAAGCACCCATACTCCCCATGTTGAGGGCACACGGCCTGGTATGGTCCAGGAGGGGGGGGGGGCGCTCGCTCGTCCCCACCTCCTTTCCTGGCCTCCCGGGCTGCATGCTCGGATAAGGGTCTGGTATGGATTGTGGGGGGGACCCCAAGCCGTTTTTTGACGTGGGGTCCCCTTAAAATCCATACCAGACCAAAGGGCCTGGTATGCTCCTGGAGGGGGACCCCATGCCAGTTTTTTTTAAATTTGGCGTGGAGTTCCCCTTCATGATCCCCAGAGCACAAAGTGCCTGGCATTGTCGGAAATCAAAGTTGGATCCCTGTTCACAGACAAAGGGTCCGACTTTGACCCTATGTAGGACCGTAAATCGCACAGCAAAGTAGGATCAAAGTCGGACTGTTTTTTTGTCGGATAGTGTGAACCCAGCCTTAAAAACATCCAAGATAACATAATATTTCTATATGTCATCCTGCCAAAATGTTATCATATTAGCCATTACTGGGGTTTGGACCCTTTCAGAGGAGACCCAAAATAGGCTTAGACACCATAGCATCAGTTGTGGGCGTTGACCCAGTAAGAGGTCCAATTGAGTCCACAATGCAGTTATGCAGATCTATGGCATATCCAAAGGGTAAAGCAATGACTGGAGTGGTAGAGCAGTTACATCATGCTTCAGTCTGTGGGAGACCAGAGTTCAAGACCTGGCAGACTCAGCTTCTAGCAGTATGTGAGGTTGTGGAGTAGCAGTATACTGTAGTCCAACCATACCAGGTCACATGTCTTTCAACATTGGGAGGGTACCTTGCAAGGGGGAGGGGCTTGGCTGCCAAACCTCCCTTTCATGAAAGCCACTTTGTCTGAATGTTGGAGGCTAAGGGCCTCTTCCCCACACCCAGTCCTCCAGAGGGAATCTGGAAGCTGCCTTTATATTAAGGGTTCCCTAGATATCTGACTCCCACCAGGGGAATGAGTACAAGGTACATTAGTACCTGTTATTGCTCATTCCCCCCCAAAAAAGCAAACTTGAACCTCACCTAGTGACCTCAGCCATGTTGAGAAAGAAAATTTTGGACAGGGAAGGTAGGGATTATCTCAGAGGTCCCTACAGCCTATAGCATAGGAAATTTACCAAGCACTGTTAAATACCTTTCATTCACATCAATCCCTTACATGCATCTTTCATTCTGATGCCCCTATCTAACATGTATACATACGCACACTAGAGCAAATTTTAACAAGAGTCAGTTAACCTACCAGCATGTCTTGGAAGTATATGAGGCAACCAGACTAAACCCATGCAAGCACAGGGAGAATATGCAAACGCTACAGCAGAAGTCCTAAACACTAATCCATTGTTCCTCCACAGTTTTCTTTTAATCTAATAACTGCAGAAACATACTGATATGGTCATCCGGCAACCATTCCTTTCTTCCTTGTAACTGTGCTGACAATAACATAGCAGTTAACAATTAGGTGACGTTTTTATCTACAATTTCAATGCACAGGCTGTGTTTAAAACCGCTTAACTGGCCCAATATTGGCTTGTGAATTGATATTTTAAAAAGTTACTCAACCCAAAATGCATTTTTGCTTTTCGGGAGTAATAGAGCAAGACTGCTTTCTATCACCTGAAGCAAGACAATTTTTTAAATATATACAGTACTTCTATGTAACATACACTAATAGACCACTGAATGCTCCTCCATCCAACTGCCATCCAATATCTACTTTTTTTCTTTAGTGCCAACATAGGTTTTGATATTTTGACAGATTAGACCATTTTAGATGATAACTGTATGCATATGGTGGGCCTCGGACATTTCAGTTGCACATACTTGCATTCCAATATCCAACAGCAGTGGTAATCAGTGAAGAAACTGCATAAACTTTTGCATTCTGTCCTTGCACATCAGTTATAACTGTCAGATTTAGACATACTTGTGCATGATTGGGTTGGACATCCTAACTTCTTCGTTAAGTGTAATGCCACTGATCCTATTATCTTATAAATGAAAGTCCATAAAAAAGAGATTATGCAAAAAAAATTCTCAAATGTGTAAACATATTATTTATTGCTTGTTTACCAGTGTATGTATTAGTAAACTACAGCTGCACTCGCACTGGAAGAGCCATCTGCTCATTTCTCCAGGCAGTTTTACTTACCTGATCCTTACTTCTTACAAAGTACCCTATACTACTAGACTGGTCCCTGCAGCCTCTTCTCCCCTGCACTTCAGTAGTCTAAGGTTCTCGAACATCATCAAGACTCATGCAGGGATTGTAACCCTACACTGGACATGAAGACACTAAAGCCTCGTACATACGCTGCGATTGTCGTACGACCGCACGTCCAACTTTTCCCAAAACCGACTGTCCGTGATTTTGTCTAGCGTACTGATGGGAGTAAAGTTATCGTTCGACAAATGCGAACTATGAGCGTATAAAGAAGAAGTTCAGTTTTCGTGTCACCCTTTGGGCTTCTTCCGCTAATTTCGTGTTTACACAAGCGAACACTTCCAGCTCGTTCCTGGGTTCCGAACATGCGTGTTTGTACTTACAAATTTTGTTTGTCCAACTCCTGTACAGATGAGCTGAAAATCGGACAATGCCTTGTCGGCAGACAAATGTTTTCTAGTTGGCTCATACAGCTTTTGTTGGACGATAATTGAAAATCAGCTGCCGAATAGAGCGTGTTAGCAGGATTGTGGGGGGTCAGATGATCAGGTAAGTAAAATTGCTTTTCATGTTTCCAAGACAGAAACAAGCTGCTAACTCTTAGTACAGTTCAGCTGCAAGGGAAAGTTTTTACTTTTCACAGAGTTGGGCTTTAATGTCCACCGTAAGAATAATGTTATTTAACTTTTTGTATTATGACAGGTTTTACTTCTGCTATCAATATTTATTATACTGTTGTTGTACTTTACTTGTATTCATTTTTTCTTACATTTCTTTAAGCGCTGCCTAGGAAACAATTAGGATTTTTTTTCCATAAAAAGAAGACTTTAATTATTGGAGCCTCATTAGTAATCTCTCTGGGAATGTTTTAATGTAGCAAATAATCCACAGTTATCCTCAATTTTCCTTTTATTGCTCCTTACTACTAAATAATTGCTTCTTGTTTGTACCTGAATGTTATATCTACTATGTTATCCCTAATGAAATGCTCTCAAGTAAATCCATGAACAAATTTTAAAGAATTGTGTGACAGAAACATTTAGCTGTTGTCTACTTGTACAAGAGATAACAATGTGAGATACAAGAGAGTCAATATTTAGGTCTTCATCTTTGGATCTAGAGATAATTGCTGTTTTTTTTATCAAAGAAGCATTATTTTTTTATCAGAATTTCTATGATTTATGCTTCAAAGATGTTTGTCTCTTCCCTTTTATAAAATAACAAGAGTAGCCTAGTTATATATTGAGCAGAAGCCTGACCACACTTCATGTGACATTTGCAAGCATTTTAATCAATTCAGACACTGCGTTTGAAAGTCACCATTGATGAGTCAAGTGATTTTTATGAAACTTTTCTTTTATTGTGGATATAGATCTTGAAAAGGCTGCATAGGATTTATACAGCAGATAATGCAGACAAATGATTGAGAACTGTTTAGGAGGTTTCTGTTGATCATCCCTACAGCTGGTTTACCGCAATCTCTTTAACAGAGATATCTACAGATACTACTGTACAAAAAGCTTCAAGATCTGTTCCTACAGTAACAGTTCAGAATGCAAGTATTCAGTGCACCATAATATCCATTGATTTATAGAGAACATACAGGAGTTGGTTTACTAAAACCAGACAGTACAAAATCGGGTGCAGCTCTGCAGAGGAACCAATCACCTTCCAGGTTTTTTTTGTCAAAGATTAATTCAACAAGCTGAAGTTACAAGCTGATTGGCTACCATGCACAGCTGTGCCAGATTTTGAGTAAATCAACCCCACAGTGACATCTATAAAAATTGTGACACATAAGTAATGCATGTGTTTGCATTGAGAGCCCCACTAAGAATGCCATGGGCATGGCCATCCCTGTTGGTAATAAAACAAAACTATTCCAAGGTTTGCCTTACAATTCAGGAATGTGATTTAATCCGTCTAAAGACATATGATATCCATCTCTATTGAACTACAAACCCCATCCTGCAGTTACAGTTCTACAACAGCTGTATATCTAGTTTTTTAAATTTTTAAATTTCAGCCAGTAAGACTGGGATGTCCCCTGCCATATGATGATAATGTGAAATACTATCCTAAAATGTCTCTTTTTTTGTGAACCTTTAGAAATAAACTTCCTGTCCAGGGGGTGTGAAAGGAAGTCTCTCAAAGTGCAGGTAATTTACCTCCTAAACAGCGGTCCCCAGAACAAATGTCTCCATTGGAAAATGTCCCCTTTCCTCTTGTTCTGGACAGCTCTAGCATTTGATTTCCCTCTTTCTTTCTTGATGGCAATGGTCAAAAGAACAAATAGAAGGGTGAACCTCCCCAATGGGAACTTAGAAAGTAATAAAGACTTGACAGAGGGTCTGACCCTTCCTTACCAAAAACAAAAAGAAAAGGTTTGCATAGAGATACACTTTAACCATTTGCCTACTGGGTACTTTCAACCCTTTCCTGAGCACCCTTTCAGTACTATCGCACTTTGAATGACAATTGCGTGGTCATGCTACACTGTATCCATATGACATTTTTATCATTTTTTTTTTTAGACAGGTAGAGCTTTCTTCTGTTAGAATTTAATCACCACTGTGGGTTTTTTGCTAAACAAACAGAAAAAAAAAAAAAAATGAAAAAAAAAACCTTTTTCTGCTGTCTGTTATAAAATGTTGCAAATAAGTCTTCTTCACTGATGTGTGCTGATGAGGCTGCACTGATGGGCACCGGAGAAGCAGCACTGATGGCACTGATAAGCTGCACTGATGGACACTGATGGGCTCTGATGAGAAGGCACTGATGGGGCTGCACTGATAAGATGACACTGATGGGCACTGATAGGCGGCACTGATGGGCACTGATATGCTGCACTGATGGACACTGATTGGCACTAATGGGGGCTGAACCGATAATCAGGGCACTGATGATTAGTGTCCAGATTTTCAATGTAAATGTGTGCTTTCACAGGATACCCGTTAACGGCTTTCCTTTCCTCACACAGTGACAGTGCTGGAAACTGGTATTTGTTCACCTGGGATCAGCTGTGATTGGACACAGCTGATCATATGGTAAAAGGCTGCTGTGATTGGCCGTTTACCTCGATCTGTGATCAGCTGTGCTCAAAGGACACAGCTGATCACAGAGTGTGCCCGATGCATGCCCCAGGGGTGCTCAAGAGGGTGGGGTTCTGAGAGGACGTCAATAGACACCCTCCCAGAACTGGACGGCCGCATTATAGCCATCTTTTGGCTATAGCATAGTCAGCAAGTGGTTAAAGTGATTGTGAATGCTTACATATACCAAGTGAAGTGACTGGCCTCAGAGATTAAACAAATCCTTCTTCATACCTTGTACCTGTTTACCTGCAGTCTTCTCTTCCCTACAGCTATTTAATGTTCAGAATTTATAGAGCTTTTCTAAGCTGTCATAAAAAAGAGAGTGAAGAGCTGAGGTTACAATCTGCAGAGCTCAGTGAGGAGAGCTCTTAGAGCTGATTGGAGGAAAGCGACACCCCCTTCACACAGCACGCAGGAACAGAGCTGAGGCTGCCAATCAGCTGGAGATCCCTCCCCAGTCACCTTTTTTCTCTTAATGTCAGGAAAACTTGTCAGAAATTACTCTTGCTTATAGCAGAGGAATGAAGCAGTAGAGAAATGAAGCAGCAGAGAGAAATCACGCTTAGTGATCTGTCTTTCTGAGACAAGTATACACTATATATGAACTGTTTGTGCATATTTCATGTCTAAGGTTTACAACCACTTTAAGGACTCCAAATACATTTTCTGCTACACTTCTTGTCATATACAGTGCCTTAAAAAAGTATTGATAACCCTTGACATTTTCCACATGTTGTCATATTACAACCAAAAATGTAAATGTATTTTATTGGGATTTTATGTGATAGACCAACACAAAGTGGCACCTAATTGTGAAGTGGAAGGAAAATGATAAATGTTGTTCAAAATGTTTTACAAATAAATATGTGAAAAATGTGGCATGCGTTTGTATTCAGCCCTTCTAAATCAATACTTTGCAGAACCACATTTCACTGCAATTATAGCTGCAAGGCTTTTGGGGATGTCTCTACCAGCTTTGCACATCTAGAAAGTGACACTTTTTCCCATTTTTTTTTCTTGCAAAATAGCTCAAGCTTTGTCAGATCGGATAGAGAGCGTCTGTGGACAGCAATTTTCAAGTCTTCCACAGATTGCCAATTGGATTTAGACTGGGCCATTCTAACACATGAATATGCTTCGATCGAAACCATTTCATTGTAGCTCTGGCTTTATATTTAGGGTTGTTGTCTTGCTGGAAGGTGAACCTCTGCTCCAGTCTCAAGTCTTTTGCAGACTCTAATAGGTTTTCTTCTAAGATTGCCCTGTATTTGGTTTCATCCATCTTCCCATCAACTCTGACCAGCTTTCCTGTCCCTGCTGAAGAAAAGCATCCCCACAACATGATGCTGCCACCACCATGTTTCACGGTGGGGATGGTGTGTTCATGGCGATGTGCAGTGTTAGTTTTTTGCCACACATTGTGTATTGCCTTTAGGCCAAAAAGTTCAGTTTTGGTCTCATCTGACCAGACATTCTTCCACATGTTTGGTGTGTCCCCCACATGGCTTTTCGCAAACTGCAAATGGTGCTTCTTATGGCTTTCTTTCAACAATGGCTTTCTTCTTACCTCCCTTCCATAAAGGCCAGATTTGTGGAGTGCACAACTAATAGTTGTCCTGTGTACAGATTCTCCCACCTGAGCTGCGGATTTTTGCAGCTCCTCCAGAGTTACCATGGGCCTCTTTCCTGCTTCTCTGATTAATGCTCTCCTTGCCCGACCTATCAGTTTAGGTGGATGGCCATGTCTTGGTAGGTTGGCAGTTGTGCCATACTCTTTCTATTTTCAGATGATGGATTGAGCAGTGCTCCGTGAGATGTTCAAAGCTTGGCATATTTTTTTTATAATCTAACCCTGCTTTAAACTTCTCCACAACTTTATCCCTGACCTGTCTGTTGTGTTCCTTGGCCTTCATGATGCTGTTTGTTCACTAAGGTTCTCTAACAAACCTCAGAGGGCTTCACAGAACAGCTGTATTTATACTGAGATTAAATTACACATAGGTGGATTCTATTTACTAATTAGGTAACTTCTGAAGGCAATTGGTTCCACTAGATTTTAGTTAGGGGTATCAGAGTAAAGGGAGCTAAATACGAATGCACGCCACACTTTTCAGATATTTATTTGTAAAAAAAATGGAAAAAAATGTATCATTTTCCTTCCACTTCACAATTATGTGCCACTTTGTGTTGATCTATCACATAAAAACATGACAAAATATGGAAAATTTTAAGGGGGTGTGAATACTTTTTCAAGGCACTGTATTGCTCAGATTTTTTATTTATTTCTGATACAGTGCACGTGGTAATAAATTATGTTTTTACAGAAAAGTTGCTACTTCCCATGCTTTTTTGTTTTATTATTATGAATACAGCTTAGTGTGGGTGGTTGTTCAGTTGTAGATATAGCACTGCATTTTACTAAATTGTTCTTGTTTTTCTGCTTTAAAAGCAACAAGTGGTCACTGTTCCTCTGCGTTGGTCACTAAAGAAGTATTTTGTTTAGTCATTGAACTAGAAATTTGTTTTTAGAAACTCAGTAGTGAGCATTTTATTAGTTGCCCTCTGTTCTGTAAAAATCCATTCCCTAGCAAAACAAGGACATTGGCCTTTACCCTTTTTAGGAAGAAGCCCATTGTGCAGCAGTTTATTACTAACTGTTAGAATTCATTTTTCTTACCTTTATGCTTAAGATCTGAAAGGGAGTAAGGATTGTTTCAGTAACCCAGCTAACAGTCATTACATTGATACTAAACCCTTAGTTATGTAAGCATTTTCAGCAGTTGATTTATTCACTTACTGCACATGCAACTTCTTTATCTGTTAATCCTTGCCTGTGTTCCTATTTAAACGGGTGCAATATTTGCTGCCCAGGTTTCCTGTTTTAAGGTGACTCCTTTCCCCTTTAGCATCCTATGGGACCTGCCTTGTTGTGCCCTTCTACACTGTGTGCATCAATAGTAACGTACCAACGTTGTAGCCTAGGGTGGCAAGGTACTGCTTTGTTCCTCACTCCTCCTCCCCCTTCCCTTCTCTGAGCTAACTGGTTGGCTTTAGGCTGCGCTGTCCACTGCTAACTCTTTCCTATGAAGACTGGAAGTTCAGGGAAGCAGCCACGAGAGCCAGAGTCAGCAGCAATGAAAGTAGTAAACTGCAAATGCTGGGGTTAAAAATTTCACAAAATTATTGGCTGGGGAACATTTTTGTTATTGTGCTCAATGTGCAAAGCTAAAAACACAAAGGGTGTATTACTACGTTAAGGCTAATTTACACAAGCCGCAGCAATTTTTTTTTAAAGTAACTTTATTGAGCTGTTACTTAGAGTGCTGGATACTAAGTGAGAGGTGCCCTGACGCCGCTGTATCATTTTAAAGAATTTTTATCTTTGTTCCTGGAAATACGTTTTTTTTGGATAAAATAAACATATTTTTGATATACTACACTATGGAATCCGTTTGTCTCTTCCTGCATGCCTGATTTTTGGAGTAAGGATCGGAATCAAGGAGTCCAACGACCGGTGGGTCGAACGGTGTGACCACACGGGAGGATCGAGAGTGAGAGAAAAAAACGCACCCCATATTGGAAGAACATCTCCAGCTAAAGATACCTTGATGCGCACAGGTCCTTACCTGCTCAGGTGAGAGTTCTGAGAGCACAGATCCAGTTGAAGCACCTTAGAAATGGAATCCTTTTTGGGGTGATTAACCACCCCCCTGCACAAAGAGGCTTCCCACACCATTGTTTGGAGCAGGAATTGTTTTATGAACTTTGGAGCACAAGTCACTCATTTGTCACTTTTACCACTTTATTATAAAGGACTATATTTGATTTTCCACTTGATATTTATTTTTATTTTTATTCACTATCTTGCTACAATCTATTTATCTTATCACAATATCACAGGCATTCAGATTTTATTGAATTTTGCATTTACTACTTTTTATCTCGGTATTATTATATATATTATATCCTTGTTTTATTATCATGAGTATGTATACACCTGTCTAGTATCGCCCAGGCAAAATCAGCAAGGTGCATTGTACACTTCGTTTTTTACCTATTTAACTACTAACAGTGAAATAGTGTGGCAATACATCCTAGAACCACTAGGGGCAAGGTTCTTTTACTTACACACTGGTATAGGCTGCGCAGTACCATCCTCATCCTTAGATAACCATATATATTGTCAGATATTAGGCACAGCAGCAACCTAGTCCTTTCTCCAGTGTGCGACCATAGTAGCGCGGGGATACATCCTCACATTGTAACTTTATTGATAGGTCACACAAACATTTCATTAGGTTCAATCGGCTGCCATGCAGTACATGGCGGCTTATTGCCTTGCACTGCGCTTTGCTGAAAAAAGCACTGTATGCAGTACTTTTTTCAGTGCACACTGCTTACACATCACCGCAACGGAGTGGTGTGAACCAGGCCCACAGGACATGTTGCCATGTCCTGCAGTGGGACTGTGCTGGAATAGCAACACAATGCAGTCCCACGGCACCTGGCAGAATGGACCCTTAACATAATTGTATTGACATAAGGGTAACTCTAGTTCAATATCAATATGTGCAGCTAAAACTAAACTGCCAAAGATTTATAACATAAATAGGAGGTCCATGAAACTGGCATAAAGTGGGTAACATGTTTTCACTCTTTCATTTTTATAGATTCCATGTATCTTTTTGATTTAAAATGTAGGCTAGTGGATTTTTGTAACTAGTTTAACATGCACTATATTGTCAAAAGTATTGAGCCGCCTACCTTCACACGCACATGAACTTTAATAGCATCCCAGTCTTAGTCCGTAGGGTTCAATATTGAGTTGGCCCACCCTTTGCAGCTATAACAGTTTCAACTCTTCTGGCAAGGCTGTCCACAAGGCTTAGGAGTGTGTCTAAAGGCATGTTTGACCATTCTTCCAGAAGTGCATTTGTGAGGTCAGGCACTAATGTTGGATGATAAGGCCTGGCTCGCAGTCTCCACTCAAATTCACCCCAAAGGTGTTATATCGGTTTGAGGTCAGGACTCTGTGCAGGCTAGTTGAGTTCCTCCACAGCAAACTTGCTCATCCATGTCTTTATGGACCTTGCTTTGTGCACTGATGCACAGTTATGTTGGAACAGGAAGAGTCCATCCTCAAACTGTTCCCACATAGTTGGGAGCATGAAATTGTCCAAAATGTTTGGTATGCTGACACCTTAAGAGTTCCCTTCACTGGAACTAAGGGACCAAGCCCAACTCTTGAAAAACAACCCCACACCATAATCCCCCCTTCACCACATGATTTGGACCAGTGCACAAAACAAGGCCCATAACGACAAGGCTGAGTGAGTTTGGGGTGGAGGAAATTGACTGGCCTGCACAGAGTCCTGGCCTGGAGCGGAGACTGCAAGCCAGGCCTTCTCGTCCAAAATCAGTGCCTGACCCAACAAATGTGTTTCTTGAAAATTCCCATAGACACACTCCTAAATCTTGTGAACTGCCTTCATAGAAGAGTTGAAGCTGTTATGGCTGCAAGGGGTGGGCCAACTTAATATTGAACCCTACAGACTAAGACTGGAATGCCATTAAAATTCATGTGCGTGTAAAGGCTGGTGCCCCAATACTTTTGACAATATAGTGTATGTGTTGTTTAGAAATCTCTTGTTTTATAGCTTTCAAAAGACATTTAAGATTTGTCTACAACATTGACTTACTTTCTGCTAGTCTTACAGTGCCTTGAAAAAGTATTCATACCCCTTGACATTTTTCACATTTTGTCATGTTACAACCAAAAACATAAATGTATTTTATTGGGATTTTATGTGATAGACCTACACGAAGTGGCACACAATTGTGAAGTAGAAAGAAAATGATAAATGGTTTTCAACATTTTTTTCAAACAAATATCTGAAAAGTGTGCTGTGCATTTGTATTCAGCCCCCTTTATTATTATACCCCTAACTAAAGTCTAGTGGACCCAATTACCTTCAGAAGTCATCTAATTAATAAATAGAGTCCACATGTGTGTAATTTATTCTCAGCATAATTACAGCTGTTCTATGAAGCCTTCAGAGGTTTGTTAAAGAACTTTAGGGAATAAACAGCATCATGAAGGCCAAGGAACATGCCAGACAGGTCAGGGATGTTGTGGAGAAGTTTAAAGCAGGGTTAGGTTATAAAAAATATCCCAAGCTTTGAATATCTCACAGAGCACTGTTCAATCCATCATCCGAAAATGGAAGTATGGCACAACTGCAAACCTACCAATAAATGGCCGTCCACTTAAACTGACAGGCTGGGCAAGGGGAGCATTAATCAGAGAAGCAGCCAAGAGGCCAATGGTAACTCTGGAGGAGCTGCAGAGATCCACAGCTCAGGTAAGAGAATCTGTCCACAGGACAACTATTAGTCGTGCACTCCACAAATCTGGCCTTTATGGAAGAGTGGCAAGAAGAAAGGAATTGTTGAAAGAAAGCCATAAGAAGCACCATTTGCAGTTTGCTAAAAGCCATGTTGGGGACAAAGCAAATGTGGAAGAAGGTGCTCTGGTCAGATGAGACCAAATTTAACTGTTTGATCTAAGCAAAACACTATTTTAGCGCCCCCTGGTAGGTGGGAGCCAGAGTGTAGAGTTTTTGTTAGGTGAGGTAAAATTTAGTCAGGCCTGACTGAGAGCTGGCCTGATAGTTTTTCATTTCTGGGCTGGGAGTGGCTCAGGTAGGACTGGGCAGTTCCTAGATGATGTCATTGGGTCCTCCTACTTCTTTCCACTGGACTGGAACATTCTGGAGAGAGAGGCTGGAGGGAAGGTGTAATCATCTGGGTGTTCTAAGGAGCCCTGACCAATCTCCAATCTGGATTGGCAGGGGGCAGGCCTCCTTAAATACCCTGGGACAGCACAGTGGGGGGAGGAGTGTGCTGGGTGGAAGAGTGGAGATGTAGCAAGTGCTGTGGAGGCCTCACCCTAAAGGGGGCCCCCAGTCTGGGGGGGTGACCTTGAGGCCTGCAGGCTCGGGTGTAGCCAGGAGTAAAGTCGGTTCCTGGAGCAGCACAAGGAAGCAGGGGAGCAGCAAAGACTCTTTAAAGGATCTACCGGGGTGGGTGAGTGACAGACCCTTGGAGCTGGACAGAAAGGCTGGAGCAGGCTGGGAGGAGACAGTGGACAGTCTGTGGAGATCGGAGGAGCCAATCAGGGGAAAGGAGTGTCATTGGACAGCTAGGTAGGCCAGAGTGGCCTGAGGTTTAGCATACGCGTCACCAGTCTCCTCCCACCACCTGACCGTCCGTTCCCACTGTATACGCGGAAGTGCGGGACTCGCTGTGTATGCAAGCACCTGCACGTGGAAGTCACCAGCTGATCTCTCCGACCATTCCTATCTACTCTACCCCGTATCCTTGCCCTCTCTGGCACATTGGCAGCTCAGCGGCAATCTCAACCGGATCCAACCCACTACAAACAAGGATGGACACTTTCTTTGTCCCCACCATTCCATCATCGTGGTGGTAGTCAAGGACAGATTGACCATGCCGCTCACATGCTGTGACAAGCAGACGAAATTGTGAAGCTGTTCATCGGGAATAACCGTCTATTCAACTGGACTGCTCGGACTAAGCTGGGTGAGATTGTTCCATACTTTATCTAAACTTGCCTTCCATCTGTTTGTACATCAATATTGAGCTTACATATTGTCAAGCCTTGCATACGTATAGCTTTATCTACAAGGTATCATATGTTTCTACCTAAGTCCTGACCTACGATCAGGTGAATAACTCCATTTAAACACAAGGACTTATTGTCCACCCTGGACTTTATCATTTTTGAGACTTTCTCATGTCC
>BLSH010256151.1:216568-227072 GCA_018402905.1 Glandirana rugosa
AAACAACAAAATATATCCGCTCATTTGAACCTCATCCCTAACGACACAGGTCATTTAACTACTAGTCCTGACAAGATATATGTGGTTGTCATATATGTGAGAAGAAGGAGGTCGTGACTACGAACGACTGAGAGGACGTGTGATGAACAAGAAGGTCCGGACTTTCCGTTAAATAGTCCGGAGGCACTGTGGGGAAGGAGGTGGCGTCGATCGTGTACCACTCCAGACGAAAAGACGGTCGTCCTGGAGGCCAGGTGGGTAATGTCCGTTCCCGGTGTCCGAGGGTCAACACTTCGGTGCCCGGGAGTCAACATCGATTCATCTAACCACGATCGGCCCATACCTACTTGATGATGATCACTTATTTTTTGAGTCCAACTTCTATGTCAGTTACCAATAAATTATACTGAAATTTGGCTTCGTGACCCGGTATGAGTGCTTTTGGTGATCTCACCTTTTCTTTATTCTAGAAGATGGGCTGGGAGTAGTAGTTCATCCATACCCGGCTAGCACCAATCTACTTAGCTACAACTGAGGGCCCGTGGCTTCACAACTGGGAGCCTGTGGCCCTTGCCTGTAATGGGTGGACCGGAGGTCCTGCTGGCAGAAAAGCAGACCTCACCATGTGCTAGCTGCGGTGGAGGAAGGGGTGTCACGGAGGCCTGATAAATTGCCTTTCAGGCCTGGAAGAACAAGTAGTGTGCAGGAGAGTCAGCAAGCATCAGTGCTGGAGGAAGAAGAGTGTATATACTGTTGGTGTATATAGAACAGTCCTGATCATCAATTTACTGGACACAGCAATCCCTACTCCAAGTTTACTCGCCTATATAAAACAACAAAACAAAGTACCAGCCTGTTCCAGTACTCCGGATGTGAGGAAAGGTGTGTGACTGAGGGCAGAGTGTCAGGTGAATCATAACTACCAACCTCCCCTACGGAGGCCATTGGCTACACTATGTGTGGTGAAAAACTAACACTGCACATCACCCTAAACACACCATCCCCACTGTGAAACATGCAGCATCATGTTGTAGGGATGCTTTTCTTCAGCAGGGACACAGAAGCTGGTCAGAGGGAATATGGATGCAGCCATTTACAGGGCAATCTTAGAAGAAAACCTGTTAGAGTCTGCAAAAGACCTGAGACAAGGGGCAGAGGTTCACCTTCCAGCAGGACAACAACACTAAACATACAGCCAGAGCTACAATGGAATGGTTTAGATCAAAGCATATTCATTTGTTAGAATGGCCCAGTCAAAGCCCAGACCTAAATCCAATTGAGAATCTGTTGCAAGACCTGAAAATTGCCGTCCACAGATGCTCTCCATCCAATCTGAAAGAGCTTGAGCTATTTTGAAAAGAAGAATGGGCAAAAATTTCACTCTCTACATGTGCAAAGCTGGTAGAGACATCCCCCAAAAGACTTGCTGCTGTTCACTAGATGTAATTGCAGTGAAAGGTTGTTCAACAAAGTATTGACTCGTGGGGGGGGGGCTGAATACAAATGAACACCATACTTGTCTCATATTTATTTGTAAAATAGTTTAAAAACATTTATCATTTTCCTTCCACTTAACAAAAATGTGACACTTTGTGCTGGTCTATCACATAAAATCCCAATAAAATACATTTACGTTTTTGGTTGTAACAAAATTTCAAGGGGTATGAATACTTTTTCAAGGCACTGTATGTAATTGAAAGTAAAATATTAATTATGGGCCTTGTGGTAGTTTAAAAAAACTGGAGCAAAGACTGATAGTCATTAGCAGCAATTAGTTTGGTGCTTGCTGTTATTTTCTAAAATGCTTTTTAAAAGTTAAACATAGAAAAGGATTGGTTAGTGTAGACTACAATAACTTGAAAATTTCTTGCTCCAAGTCAGCCTCTCTGGAGCTTAATGGACTGACCATCTGTCTACAGCAGAGGCATAACTAGAACCTTCAAGGTCCCGGAGCAAGAAATTATGAAGGGCCCCCTGACCCCCGGCCAGGGCCCTCCCTCTTCCCGCTGATCCTGGGGCCCTTTATTCCCATTGCGGATCCCATTATTATGGTCCCACAGTGGGGCCCTTTCACAAGCTCTGCAGCGGGCCCCCTTCCTGCCATCTTTGGGCCTCCCCAAGATGGTAAAATGCCAGCGCCCGGTCGCAATTGCAACCTTTGCAATTCCCTCACTGGGGTCAGTGTTTTTTAATTTTAATTTTATTTTTTTTTTTACCATTTCATTTTATTTCTTTTACAATTTTATTTTTATTATTTTTTACAATTTTTTTAGGAGCCCTGTTGGGAGGCTTTGATGAGATATCAGGGGTCTAAACAAACCTCAGCCCTCAGTCTCCATCTGTGTAGCCTCAGCTGCACAGAATGAATGGACAGGAATAGTTGTGTACCGAGCCTCCCATTCATTCAGAAATGGAAGTATAGTAAAAACAGTTTACTATGCTTCAGTTATGAATGAACCAATTGGTACCAATCACTGTCTTTGTCCATTCGGAAGAGGAAGGAGCCGGTAAATTACAAATTTACCGACCGGTTCCCATCTCTCCATCATCATTTTCTATGGCAGCTGGCAGGAGAGAGGAGGGGGGAAGACAGCAGCTCTGTGGGGGTACCAGAGAAGCACACAGGGACCCTGGGAACAGCAGAAGACAAGTAAACTGTATAGGAGGGTGGTGGGGGCAGCATATAGAGGAACCAATCTCCTGCATTAGGAGGAAAATGGGGAAGATTGGTTCCTCTAAATGCCACCCCCCCTATCCCTCCTATCCAGGTGTACAAGGGAGGCACACGGGTCCCCTGGAGCATGGGGCCTGGTTGCAATTGCAACCCCTGCAACCTCTGCAGTTACGCCCCTGGTCTGCAGTATCCATGGATTATAAATAGATGCTTCACATTAGCACTGCAAGCAATAGTTTATATTTTTTGTTATCACCAATGATTTAATAAATACAGATGCTCTGTAAAGTGTATTTTGTCTCCCCTTTTCTCATTAGGTGGTAACTTTCTATACCTTGCTTTTCTTGTTTGACTCTATCATTGTTTGTGGCCTATTCACACTGCAAACTTAACAAATCCATGTACATTCTGTGCTCTCTCTGCTACTCTTTTCTCCTCTGCCTTATTGAACAGCTGCTCACTAGGCACCCAATAAAATCGTCCATTTATATTTTCTTTCTTTTGCTCTCTGTTGAACAACTCCCTTGTCTAGCATTCTTACCATTGCAGAAACTGTCAATTTTTCCCGCAATCAATACCTTTCTGTACAACCTTCACTGTATATACTTTCTGTATTTCATTGGAATGATAAACAGCTTTCTCTGGGTAAAGAGAAGAAAATATCTACTCTACAGGTTTTGCATACGAAGTCTGAATAAAAATCCTACTGCTTTTAGATTATATGCATGTGACACAATTAAAATCATACGTATAACCAGGTTTTTAGATATATATTTTTTTACTAGAACGACTGGGTTTGAAGTTCCACTTGATAACTGAGTAGTTAAAAATCACTAATAACAACTTTCCCATTTCCATTTAATGCCAAGTTTGTTCCATAAGCTGTATCATTTATGTTTGGTAGCTTACAACAAATGGCAAGAAAGTATATAATGATTATTGTCACAATTTCAATGCAGAGCATGCATTCAGCTGGAATGGGTACCTAGATTGATATGTGCGTGTTGCAAGGGAGATTGTGTTCACATGTAATCATGCCATAGGTTTTGGCAAATTCGCTATTTAAGTCTTGGCAAGACTTAGTACTTAGTTGTCCCCAGCTGTATTTCTTTGACCTGACCTGTGCTCTTCTACTTACCCCACTTGTTGTACATAACCATACTTTGGATTCTGTTTCACTGATCTGAACCTTCACTGGCTATCAACTGTCAGCTCAAACTGGTCTCCATCTGCTGCCTGACCTCCTCAAATGCCCTCTAATTTGCCACCAGCACTGCAGATCTTGAATCTGTCAGCTGATTTTTCAGCTCTGGTTGGCACAGCAGATTCATGGAAACTTTAGGAACTTTTATCATTTACTTTCACCATGCTACATGCCACCTTATCATGGATGTTTTGGCTGGAGAAGCAAAAGAGCCCACCTTTTAAATTGCCATTAGGTATACGGCAATAGATATTTTCTGTCAGCTTATATGTAGAGTTGAGCAAACCCGAACTATAAAGTTCGGGTTCGTACCGGACTTTAGGGTGTCCGTGTCCCAAACCCAAACCCGGATATTTGAGAAAAAGTCTGAGTTCGGGGTATTTTTTCGCGCCTGTTGAATAGCTGCAGGGAAGCCAATCAACAAGCGTTTCACTTGTTTGCCCTTAGAAGCCATCACAGCCATGCCTACTAATGGCATGGCTGTGATTGGCCAGTGCACCATGTGACCCAGCCTCTATATAAGCTGGAGTCACCTAGTGCTGCATGTCACATCATCTCATACTAGTGTAGGGAGAGGATGCTGCTGCTGTGAGGGACAGATTAGCTTTAGAAAATCTGTTAAAAATAGCGATTTATTGGTGGGTGGGTGCTAGAGGATATTTTTTTTGCTAGAGTACATTTTGTTTGCGAAGCAAAGTGCCTCATATAAAACCTAAGCAATTTTTCTGTTTGTTAGGTGGGCGTTTGCTGCCATTTTTGCAAGTGTAGTGCACTTTCAACTGCTAGTGTGTCAGGGACACTACTTTAATTGTGTTCTGTTAGTTCAGTTGGCAACATTTTGGCATATTTAAATACTGCTTTTGCATTGCAGTTAGACAAATTAAATATTTTTTTTTTGTGCAAAATATTACATTTGCGGCCAGCGGGCATTTCTTGCACAAAAATAAAAAGTGCGTCTACATTTCTGGTTTTAAAAAAAAGAATAATAAATAGTGATACATAGTACATTTGCACCTTGCTGTGCATTTCTTGCACAAAATTAAAAAGTGCGTCGCCAATGCTGGTTTAAAAAAAAAAATAGTGCTACATAGTACATTTGCACCTTGCTGTGCATTTATTGCACAAAATTAAAAAGACATTGCCGGTTTAAAAAATAATATAAATTTGTGCTAAATAGTACATTTGCATCCAGAATGAGGAGAGTGTCAAATAAGGGACCTGGTGGTGGTCGTGGTGCTACTGGTGCTGTTGGTGTTGGTGGTGTTGGTGAAGCTCCTGTTGCAAGGAGAGGACGTGGTCGACTTGTGCCAGCTACACGTACAAGAGAAACACCTTCCTCAGGTGCGAGTAGTCGACAGAACCTTCAACGTTATATGGTAGGCCCAAATTCCGCTCAACGAATGGTGAGGCCAGAACAAATACAGGCGATAGTAGATTGGGTGGCTGACAATGCCTCCAGTTCCTTCACATTATTTCCTACCCGGTCCCTTGCTGATGCTCAGAGTTGGCACCTGAACCCCATGGCCATCTGTCTTTCACCTCAGCCCCTTGTAAATCAGCCAAGCAGTCTGAGCCCCAAGTCATGCAGCAGTCTCTTATGCTGGTAGACGTGCTGCTGAGGGCATTCCCAAATGACACCGGGGGCTCAGTGGATGCACAAGGGGAAGACAGAGGAAGAGGTCGCCAACGCAGCTGTAGCCCCGCCAGCACCTCAGAAGGCAGGGTTAGCATGGCCGAAATGTGGAAAAGCTTTGTCAGCAGCACGCCACAACAAAAAGCACCACCAGCTGATAGGCAGCGTCTTAGCAGGAGGCAGCATTTCAGCAATATTGTGGAACAGTATGTGTGCACACGCCCACACGTGCTGACTGATGGGTCTGCCCCATTCAACTTCTGGGTCTCCAAATTGGGCACATGGCCTTAGCTTGCCCTTTATGCCTTGGAGGTGCTGGCCTGCCCTGCAGCCAGTGCATTGTCTGAACGTGTGTTTAGTATGACAGGGGGCGTTATCACAGACAAGCGCAGCCGCCTGTCCACAGCCAAAGTGGACAAGCTAACGTTTATTAAAGTGAACCAGGCATGGATCCCAAAAGACTTGTCTGTACTTTTGTCACGTACCTGATCCGAGGCCGAAATGCTGAGGGAGGCTCCCCTTGCGGCTGAACGCAGTATACCCCTGAAGTTGGGAACAGGAAGTATGATGCGCAAGGAAGCACGGGTCACCAGAGCTGTGAACAGACTTGAGTAGATGTACACCGAAGGACCGTAGGGACTGGAACCCAGTGATGACAGACTTCCAACAGGTAAAGTCTCTAGGAAGGACAGTCTGAAAAGACCTGGTAAGGATGCAGTAACTCAGGAGGTGGAGACAGGTGACCAGTGTAGCTGGGTCAGCACAGGCAGCAGCAGCGAGGAAGTCCGGGAGCCAAGCCGGGGTCAAACACAGGAGGACAGTCTTTAATTCAGATACAAGAGGCAAGATAAGGCAGAGTCCGGTTAACAAGCCAGGGGTCAAACACAGGATTCAGGCAGAAGAGAAGTCCGTGAGGCAGGCCAGAGGTCAAAGACAATGGAGACGTTCAGGAGCAAGGTCAAGGAACAAGCCGGGTCACAACAGAAGTTTCAGGCAGAACACAGGACACAGGTTTCAGGAACACTGGTGAGCTGAGACAATCCAGCGATTTGTGTGACACAGAGGCCGCCTTTTATAGGGCAGCAACCAACCTCATTGGTTGCGCTGAAGACGGGGATTGCGCCTTGCCGGACGAACGTTCGTGCGCATGCGTGGATGTGATCGTCCCAGGCGAGCGTTCGTACGCATGCGTTGACGATCGTGTCTGTTTCTCTGATAACTTTGTGCAGAATAGACATTTATACTGGCCTAGTGAACTTATTCTTTTTTTTTTTTTATATAGAACTTAAGTCCTTATTGGAATTTGTAACAGGAGAAACATGAAAAATAAACCATGGTACATTTTATATGGAAAAAGTGAACCCGTGCTAGAACATCTCTGGATTTGTCTGCAGATAGTGATCTTTTTTTTTTTTTTTTTTAATATGTCTCAATATTTTGGGGGCTACCCCAATTAGAAAAAAAACCCAAATAAACAAAAAACAGTGTTGGCTACCTCCTCCTCCTCCACCACCACTTCCACCTATGCCACCACGGTCACCGCGTCCTCAACCTCCTTCTCCACATCCACCTCCTCCTCTTCCATTTTTTATTTTTTTATGCGATTTTAAGTTATTTCCCTATCCACATTTGTTTGCAGGGCACTTGTCCTACTCTTACCCCCATTTTGCTTCCTTTTGCAGCCCTCTAGCCCTTTCCAGGACTTTTTTAGAGCCATATTAGTGCCCAAAAGTTTGGGTCACCGTTGACTTCAATGGGGTTCGGGGTCAAGTTCGGGTCAAGTTCGGGGCCGAACTCAAACTTTTTCGCGAAGTTCGGCCGAACCCGAACATCCAGGTGTCCGCTCAACTCTACTTATATGTTGCAACCATCTTTCTCTTTATATGTTTTTTCTTTTGTTTCTAAACATACTGTAGCCTTTCAAATTTATTATACAATCATGACTCCATCAGCTCTGTAGGAAGCACTGGAAAGGAAGAAACACTGCCCCGCAACAACCTGGCTTGAAAGGTGAATCAACAAGGTGGCTTCAGCCTGACTCGACCCAGACCACGCCCCTGATGCATTTCAGCCCACTCATGGGGCTTAATCATGGAGCGTCTCCAGGATTGGACACAGTATTCTAAATGAAGTTCAACTAAAGATCTTTAAAAAGGGACCAGGGCCTCCTTCCTCCTGCTGGTCTATCTAGTGACACAGCCTAAAATTCTACACCATTTCCCCACTGCCAGACCACACTGACACCCCAAATCCTGGCACCAAAAATCCCTTTTCTCTCTAGTTCTCGCCAATACTATATCTCACACATTGTATTCTTTTTATAAGTGCATCATTTTGCATTTAGAAACATTTAACTACAGTTTTACCTCCAGGAACATTAATCCAGTTGTACACCTTTAAAGTGTTACTAAACCCACAACAGTAAAATCAGTCTGTATATGCAGTAAAGCATACTTGTTATACTCACTGTGGAAGCTAAGGGGTTAATCCTCTGCATTGTGTAAAAAGGCTATTGATCCTGTATGCCTTCTTGCATTGTCCCTATAACATGTCCTGATAAGACAGAGTCACTGGAGTCAGGCTGCACATGCTCAGTTTGGTATGTATTGCTAGAGAGTTTTCTTTTTTTCTTGTGCGGGTGCATGTATTCGGCACAGGGCTAATCAGCCCTGTGCAGACAAAGGGTCAGGGGTCCTGCATCCTGATAGGACAGCCAGTGCATATGAAAATGTATGTATATTTTTTTTTTGCTGGCTTCAGATTATTTTTTCACAGACTGTCCCTGATTTGAGTAGGGAATGTGGTATAAAAGAGGGGTGTGACCAAAATGCTGGAACAGCCTTTTATGAGGAGATCACTAGCCTGGGAGTAAGGACTTGAAGATGCACAAAAAGTGGGCATTTAGTGATGGTCTCCTGCTATGTACACAGTCATCAAATATGCACAACTTTTTCATATAAAATACTATATTCCGACCTCAACATTATGTGATCCCCATTTGTCAGTACCGTGTCTGGAATATGATCTCCACTGGTTGGGTTTTTTACTAACTGAAACTCCTTTCTGCTTTTCATTGCAGTTCAAAAACTCCAGTAATGTCAGGCATGTTGAAGGCATGCATAATTAAAACCTCTCCCTTTATTGTCATTTGAATTATCTCATCAGTTAACAGGTGTTATCATTCTCAGATTGTCCTGGGGCCTGTATACTAGACCAATTTTTAAGCCCCATACACACTGGCCAAATGCCGGGCAAGATCAGCCGGTTTAATAAAAACTGTCCGGCATTCGTCCTTTGTGTATGGGAGCCAGTCCAACAGAATGTTTATGTAATAGTTTTTGGTTACACAAGACAGTCACCAATTCATCATATGATCAGCCCCAAATAAATATAACACACATAATATGCCAAACTGAGAAATCAGTCATACTAACCTGTATTAGGCAACCAAATAAAGCAGCACTTTCCACATTTGCAGCTACCCTCTTTTGGTAGCACAGTCTGGATTTTTGGATTTTGAGACAAGAGACATTTTTTACTTATTGTTTTACTTTAAATGTTCTCACACTTTCAAGCTGCTTGATGCTAGATGATTCCCTAGTGATTTAACATAACCGGCATATACTGTAACTATAACAGCCAACTATTGCAAAGGAAAGAAGCCACCAACGTTTCTGGACTTGAAAAGTGGAACCAAAAATATTTGCATGTCTTTATCATCATTTAACCTGCACAAATTAATCCTTTTTTGCTTGCAATGTCAGTTTTAAGCAAGCACAATGAGAAACTGTATATACCAGAGGTTTTTTTTAAACTGAGTTCCAGACAGATATAACAAAGAACTGTTATATGTTTTTCCTGGAACCTCCTCATGTCAGCCACAACGGGTCAGCTCCGCCCCCTGACCCCCTTTAGGACAACCTCTAATTCAGCCCATAAAAGGCCCCCTCTCCCCTCATACCACGTTCTTTTTTCGTCCTCGCTCCGGACAATCTTTTTTTTTTTCCTCCTTCCTCTCCATGCCTGCCCAGGTTCTGAGCCTCTCTCCTGGGTTAGAAGACCCTCCCCATTAAGGGCTGTAAATCTCCCTGGAAGTGTGGGTGCCTTTGGTGCAGGGCTCTATGGTCAGTGGAAGGTGGTGCTGACCTAATACATGCTGGCTAAAAGCTGGTCACTTTAAAACTACAAGGGGTACCTTGGTGGCCGGTCAGAGGATTTTCTGGGTCTAATAATGCATTCTGAGCGGCGTGCAGCATGCCTGGAAGCCATGTCGGCTTGTACACAGGCTTCATTCCCCTGGACTGTCTGTCTGACGTGGCTCCATGTGATTGGACACTGAGAGTCAGGTGGGTTCTTGCTCTGGTGGTTGCCATAGCAACTCTGCAATGCCCTTCTCCGGTTGGTCGGCAGCCTCCTCTTGTACAGCCTGCTCTGGGCAGCTCAGTGGGAGCGTTGTGTCTGAGTGAAGCAGCTGCTCTGTCTTTCCCTCCCCCTCCTAGCTGTGTGGTAAGTGAGGGAGAAAACGGAGACGAACAAGAGGTGTGGAATGTCTGGAATGTCTGATGGCTGTGTTTCTTGTCTTCAAGCGCCCTCTGCTGGTTCCAAGCCGCAAGAAACCCCTTGTATGCACTGAAGAATGGAAAGAGGAAGGTAGGAATTGAAGATTATTGATTTGTTGTTTTTTAAAGAAGAAAGTTTTTTTTTTTTTTTTGGTTGTTTATTTTTTACTAGAAAAAAGAAAGAGAGTGCCGGTATTTTTCTCTTTTGTCTTTTGACACAGATCTGAGACCCCAGAGCGAGCCAAGGGCTCACGGGAGAACACTAAAAAATCCACCACTAAGAAACGTTCGTCCCTTGAGGGATCGCAGCACCGCAAGGCTACGCAAAAGACTAAACACTTGGGGTGTTCAGCTTCACCAGCGGTCCCAGAGCCAGGAATGCCAGCCAAGGCTAAAGTGGTCACTAAGCCATATGTCAGGAGATTAATTTCCTC
>BLSH010256151.1:231545-251818 GCA_018402905.1 Glandirana rugosa
CGTCTCGAGTCTTTATATCACAACAGTGTTGGGGTGGACGTCTTACGACTGTCCGGTTACTTCCTCATCGTTGTGGGGTTAACCGAAACGAGTGAGACGATAGAGGAGGACAGACTTACAAGGAAGAGGTTGTCCTAAAGGGGGTCAGGGGGCGGAGCTGACCCGTTGTGGCTGACATGAGGAGGATCCAGGAAAGGAAAATTACGGTAAGTATGGATAACAATTTTCCCTAATTTAAAAAAAAAATTAAATACATTTTACATCAAAATAGCTCAAGTAACTGAATCTTTCTTGATGTCAACCTCTGTCACCCCTTGTCCAGATGGAGAAGGAGGGAAGCAGCAAAAAAGCCAATCCGGTTTTGCTGCATGCACATGTGTTGACAAGGAACATTCAGACAGGAGGAGATAGCAGAGTGAGCAAAGCCAATTGGGGTGTTGCTACTCCTTCATTGGCCTGTCAGCATTCTGCAGGTGGGGTTGTGACAACACTATATTTCTGAGCTCTGCCAAATAAATCAGTATCACCTTCCTGGCTGTGTTAGGCCAGTCCATTAGCAGAGAACACCGTTTAATACATATGTATTTCAACTGTGTATTTAGATGTATGCCTGTAGTTTAAAACTCCAGGTTTAGCATGAAACTTGGGTTTAACATGAGCTTGTAAGCTATGATAATTATACTGCCCCAGATCCTGTACCCGCAGAGGTGGCAGTTTCCACATGTTCCATTATATTGCATTAAAACTCAGAAATCTCTATATTTAGCAGTTCTTACAGTCATTTTTTAATGCCACGGCACACTGTCATAGCTATAAATCAGAGTTCAGCATACCTCTAATATTCATAGCTCATTATTACTTTATAACACCTTCAAACAAATGTATAGCAGACTATTGAAACACCAATACTGTCAGGACTGTAGGGCATTCACCTACTGTATGTGATTTTCCAGGGAAAATAAATCTTCCTATCGAGTATGAATATTGTATGGTATAAAATACTTAGTGATTCTTGTGGGAACATCCTGAAACTAAATAAAAGCCTTGTTGTATAATTAAAACAGCTGAATTTTTTGAAGATGTGAACTTGATAAGTATTCTTGGTTCTGCATGATTCAACAATCAGTTACTATTCATGAATTTATGATTCTTTTACAAACCCATTTTTTTAAACCAATGTTATCATTTTTTTTCAAATCATAGTCAAGTATGAGTAAAGATGGTGTGAAGTCAAGCAAGAAAAAATGTTGTAGATCATTAAAACGCTGACCATACCGTATGTAGCAATCAAGGCCATACCTAGTCCTTTGTGGTTCATATAACCACCACTATAGACCCAAGATTTAAAGTGGTACAGTACATGAAAAGATAACATGTCTATATCTGGCTGCATGATGATTTACTTGGGCAGCAAAAGCATCTGTCAAATAATGATATATACATAATGGTCTCATATTATTTTAGAACAGAAAAAAATACTGTTAGCTAAGCTGACTTAGTCTGGAAGCTTTATATCAAATTACCCTATAGAGACATTAGTATTTAAGGCCCAGATTTTTAATGTTGTAGTTTACATGGGTTTTTGCTTCATTCTGAATGTCATATAATAAAGAAAGTACATTTTCCAGTGTAATTATGGATATGACCTAAGACTTTTATTGGCAGCAGTTTGCTGTCATTGAATCTAATTCATTCTTGCATACATAAATATTTGGCTGTGCGGCATTGTCATTTCCCCCTGTAGGCATTTAGCAATGACCTGCAATGTTGTTTATTGCTGTATTTATCACTACTATGATCTTATTGTCAAGTTGTGTGTATTGACCCTGTAAATTAGCACAGGAGATGACAGTTGCGCATCTAAACATTTTCAATTGAACTGAGTGGTAATGTCTACATTGCCAGCAAGCAACCCACCAGTTAAGGCTGGGTTCACACCTCCGTGCAGTGTGGCTCACAGCAGGTGTCCGGTGAGTCCCTGTTCTCTATTCCAGGGCTGAATTTTTGCCTCAATTCGGCCCTCAAACAGAGCCAAAGACGCACAGAAGTCCTGTGCAAGCCGCTCCACAGCCGCCACGGAGACGTGTAAACCAGCTCCATAGAGAGCCGGTCACACTCTCCTGTCATGTGAATTCGATACGGTGAAAGCCGCATCTAATTTGCATAGGTGTGAACCCAGCCTAAGGGCTGTTAAAAGGCCATTCTTGAAAGGCACAGATCATTATTATTATTATACAGGATTCATATAGCGCCAATAGTTTGCGCAGTGCTTTGAGCGCTGCGAAAACTGTTGGTGCTATATAAATCCTGTATAATAATAATAATAATAATACTACCCTGTGCATTTCAAGAATGGCCTTTTAAGTAGAAAGACTTTTCTGCTAGCAAATTTTCTTCCCAAGATAAACGGCATTGGCAAAGTTTGCTAGTGCCCTCACCTTCTCACCACTAAATTGACGTTGAGATTGACAGTTTATGGAGTGTTTGTAACAATATACTGACCATTCTCTATTGTCGTTAGGTAGCTTCAGTCCTAAGATTGTGGGGTTGATTTACTAAAACTGGAGAGTGCAAAATCTGGTGCATCTCTACAGAGAAACCAATCAGCTTCCAGGTTATTTTGTCAAGGCTTACTTGAACAAGCTGAAGTTGGAAGTTGATTGGTTTCTATGCAGGGCTGCACTAGATTTTTGACTCTCCTGGTTTAGTAAAACAACCCCTGTAGTCCATGTGTAATGTGTCCTTGATTTGCAGTTGGCGGGAGCTGGAATTGTAACTTTTAAAATATTTAATCAAAGTGACTGAGTAAAATAGATCTACCAATACAATTTATACTCCAGTGAATCAATAGGAAAACAATATTTTACCTATGATTAAGTCATGTGAAAATGCATCAAAGGGAGGGGCTGTGTGATGTCATTGCGCTCATCCTGCAATGTTGTTTCTGCCGAACACGAGAGTGTGAGGCCAGAGTTTGTGGTGAGTGCAAATCCTATTGGGAGCTGTACTTGTCAGCAGACTGTTGGTGTTGTGTCAACATTTCTTCAGCACTCTACAGAGGATTCTCCTGTCTGTGATTGACACCTTTGGGATTTATATACTAGACTTTTTTACATGTGAATCATTACTTATGAACTATGCATGTCATTTTGTACACTTTCTTCCTTTCCTTTCTTTCTTCCGCTGCCCTGCCACATTTTTCTTGTTATTTTTTTACTATGTGGTAATGTATTTTGATGTTTAATTGTTTATGGGTAGCAGCTCATCTTCCATTCTCCATTTATAGCCAATAATATTGGTTTGCTTGCACCTGGCGCAGGGTTAGTAGGCACGGATAGGGCTTGGTGTTATACTACCTACTTGTCTAGTGTTTATCTGGTGCACTGCATGTTAGAAATGCACTATATTTTATCCTTTTTAACCACTTCAGTCCCGAAAGGATTTCCCATGTTAGGACCAGACCACTTTTTGCGATTCAGCACTGCGTCGCTTTAACTGACAATTGCGCAGTTGTGCAATGTTGTACCCATACGAAATTTGCGTCCTTTTTTCCCCACAAATAGAGCTTTCTTTTGGTGGTATTTGATCACCTCTGTGTCATTTCTGATCACCGCTATTAACATTTACAAACCATGAGAATTAATTTCTGGCACTTTTACAATTTTTTTTTTTTTACTGGTAATGTCGGCGATCTGCAATTTTTACTGGGACTGCAATATTGCGGCGGACATGTCGGACATTTTTGACACTTTTTTGGGACCAATGACATTTATACAGCGATCAGAAATTTAAATATACATTGATTACTGTGTAAATGTCATTGGCATGGAAGGGGTTAACCTGCAGGGGGAGATTTAGGGGTTAACTGTGTTCTCTAGGCGTGTTCTAACTGTGAGGGGGCTGGGCTGCCAGGGGCATAAGAGATCTAACTGATCCCAGTGACAGGGATCAGTAGATCTCTTGCATGCCCACTGACAGAGAGGTCACACTCCTGCAGAGTCTACACGAGGCGGTCGGGAACCAGTGAATAAACTATGTTTTGATACTGCACCATGATAGTCTTCCCATTTTTTTTCATATATTTATGGTGATTGGAGTCTAGTCATAAGCAATACTGCACATTATACCAGTGGGTCTGAAGATACCTGTGGATCAAAGTGGGAGTAAATGCCCTTGTATAAGTTTAACCTATAGTAAGCCTATAAAAAGGCTTACCTATAGGTACAGTAAATATCTCCTAAGTGTGCACTGTTTAGGAGATATTTACTTTATATGCAGTCGATGACGTCAGCGGAGCATGCGCTCTGAAGGAACAGCATACACATGGCGTTCCTTCAGAGCCGTGCAGTAAACAATGACTCCCTTGCGCATGCACGGGAGTGACATCATCGCCAGCTAGCCATTCATATCGCTGAAGCCCGTGAACCAGAAAGGAAGACCGGGTGAAGATGGAAGTGCCTTCAGTGGGGACAACATACTGCTGGAGGGCTTCATTTTCAGGTAAGTCTGTCATAATGTGCTTGTATGCAATGCATGCTAGCACATTATGACTTAAACTGCCCGCTGCGTTCTTTTTAAATGTGGTTTACCGCTGTAATACCCAGTTACTAAAACAAGTGCAAGAGGCCATAGTTTGAGGTGGTGGTACACTGTGGTGTAAGACATCGTTTGGAGCACTTTCTTCACGCGAGACCATTTTATGAGAACCCAAGCTCAAGACACACTTTTTTGCTTCTATAAATATTTGTAATATATATGCATATGGCTTTTTTGCACTTTATAGCTTGCTTAAGCCTTATATCTATGTTTTACATACATTGTTTTATTAATTTATTATAGCATTTTGATTTTTAAGCTTCACATACTTTAGATGCTACAGATTTGCTGTGGTTGTGCCACACTTTATTTGAGTCTTATAAAAAATGCAATTATTAGATTTTGCAACAAAGAACCCCTTTCTTGCCATAAAGTAAAAAAAAAAAAAGTCTGCTCCCAAACTCATTCAAGTGTCCTAAAGCCTAAGCAAAGATCAGTACTGAGTCCCTGGCAATTAGAGATTGTAAAAAGTAAATTTTTTATTTCTTCACATAGACCTTGACTGTTAGTTTTGCAGTGACATAAAAGAAACAACAAGGCACAAACAGAACATTTATAGAGTAAATACGCCCCCCAAATACAAATAATGAAAAGGCTTTAGTTCTCTTTTTAGTAACATGGTCCATTTGTTATAGACAGTGTAAAAGAAGTGATTAGTAAAGAAAATTTCAACATTTTCTTAATTTGTGGTCACTTAGTTGACCACATATGACAAACAAATGTTCCTACTGACGTTCTTGTGAAATATGAGGTTGTATCAAGGAAACAAGTAGAAATACGGTACAATTTTGCATCATTTTCCTACTAAATAAATCATTTGTGCATCATCTCTAAATTAGTCACTTTCATTTTTGCAGTAACTGAGAACTGAGGGAACGTTATTTTTGGAAGCTATCCACGATGGAATATACTGATGTGCTACTTTTTTTTCTTACATAACAGGTGCTCTTAGTTATGCTGAACTTGGAACATGCATAAAAAAATCTGGTGGTCATTACACATATATACTGGAGGCCTTTGGTCCCTTACCAGCATTTGTCAGGGTCTGGGTGGAATTGCTAGTCATTCGGTAGGTAACGTATGAGTTATTTTTTAATTCCCTTAATGTGTTATGGACATTTGTCAAGGCAATAAAAATAACCATGTCTACTTGCTTGTAAACTCTTACATATTCCCAATAAAGTGACTAGTCTCAGATGACACACAAAGATGAAGCAAATCCTTCTACATAAGCTGGACCTGTTTATCTGCAGCAATGTCTACTGTAGCCCGTTCTAAAAACACACAGATCAAAGCATTTTTTTCTCAGCTCTGGCAGCAGGGGGTGGGGATCTGAAGTCTCATAATGCAAATCAAAGTGAGCAAAGCTCTAAGCCCTGATTGGAGGGAAGGGACACACTCCCTTCACACAGTACATGGAGAACATGCAGAGCTAAGGATATAAATCACAGGCTGTGTGCTGAAGCTCTTCTTCCTGTCACCTTTTTATCTCTTGGTCAGAAAAACCTGCCAGAAGTGACTCATGCTGATAGCAGATGAACGAGGCAGCTGAGAGGAATTGCACTCTGTTCTTTGGATAGAGGCAAGTACAAAGTATAGAAGTATTTGCTTTGTTCGTATTTCATGTCTGAGTATCCATATACCTAATCATTAGAAAAACACCACTGCTTATTTTCTGAAAGAATGCTACCAAATATTTTCCCAACTAATGCAATTTTAACAAAATTTTTTTTTTAGTATCAATAAAATTAACCATTTTGAAAAATATAAAATATGGTTTTATTGTCCAAAACACAAATTAAAGTGTATGTAAACCTTAACAACAAAGTTCTGTTTTGGTCTAGTAATTTTACTTTTGGAAGTTTTTTTTTATATCTTTTCAATAAGGGCTAAAAATACCCGTTAATCATGTCAGAAATCATGTGAGCTTATAACTTCCTGTGCTTTCTGTCTCTTATCTATTAGCATTTTATGAAGATGATGAGAGGTGTAGGTGTTCTGTAGTCCTAAAACAATTGCCCCAAGCTGATAACATTACTCTTCAACAGATACAGCATAGTGAACTGCTCCTTTGTAGTCTAGGTATTACCAGAAATGAAAAAAAACAGGGTTTCCACACCTTTCACTCAGTACATAATTAAACTCCTGTGTTTTCATATGGAGCAGAGCACATCACTGCACAGAACTAGCCCAAAAGCCAACATTTATTATATTGCAGCTTACCAAATCTTAGATGTAATGGCTGCATTTGTTTTCCTTGTTAGGCTTTCTTTCTTCTATTTTCATCAGGTGATCCAGCCATCAAGTCTGTTTTTCAAAAGCCCAAGCTCTTCAGCAGAATGTATCAGTTTACATGGATGGGACAAACCACTTAACACTGGCAGGGGTGGTTAACATGATCCACTTTTATTTATTTATCTATCCAAAAAGGAGCAAAGCTGTTTGCTGTAACTGATTATAAACTGTGAGCTGGAGTTTGGCTTCAATTTGTTAGTGTATCTAAATCTGCTAATGCATTTAACACTACACTACCCCCAGATTGACAATGGTGCTCTTTGCTGTGTCCACTGAGCTCATTCACCCAAAGTTGGAGCAGAAATATAAAAGTAATTGATTGATTAAGGACAGGTATGCCTGGAGGGGGCCCACCCCTCCTTAAAGTGGTTGTCAACTCTTGACAACCACTTTAACCTACAGGTAAGCCTATAATAAGGCTTACCTGTAGGCTCCCTGCATATCTCCTAAACCTGCACGGTTCAGGAGATATACAGTGTAAGTGCATGTGCCAACTGCAATCAGCACATGCGCAGTGAAGAAACGGCCTCCGTGCCGTTTCTTCACTGAGATCGTGGCACATGGGCGGGAGTGACATCACGCGGCTCCGGCAAATCACAAGGGTGCTTCCTACTGCGAGGATAGAGCTTGCAATGCAAGTAAGTGTCACTTAATAGGCTAGTATGCGATGCATACTAGCCTATTATGCTTTTATACTGCAGGGTAACAATGAGTAACAAAGAGTAATGAGTAACAAAGAGGAAGTAAAACCCATCAGGGTTTACTTCCTCTTTAAGACCCCTTTCACACCAGAACATTTTTCAGGTGCTTTTGCGCTAAAAATAGCAACTGAAAAAGCGCTTGAAAAACTCCCCCCAATACACCCCAGTGTGAAAGCCTGAGTGCTTTCACACTGGGGCGGTGCGCTTGCGGGACGGTAAAAAAAAGTCCTGCAAGCAGCATCTTTTGGGGTGGTGTGAGAGCGGTGTATTCACCACTCCTCCATCGCCCTTGCCTATTGAAAACAATGGGGCAGCGCTCCCGAAGCGACTGAACACCGCTTCGGAAGCACCGCTAACCGGCACTTTTAACCCTTTTTAACCCCTTGTAGGGGGGTTAAAAGCACACCGCTGCCATCCAAATAAAGCGCCGCTATAACGAGCAGTAAAGTGCCGCACATTAGCAGTGTTTTACCGCTGACGCTGGAGCGGCCCTGGTGTAAAAGGGGTCTAAAGGTACAGAAACACACTGGACACCCAGCAATAGCACAATGGCAGCAAAGGTATCCAGTGCACCATTGCATCATTTCACCATACAAGCATATGGTAACCACCAGGGCCGCTGATAGGCCAGTACAACCGGCCCTCCTGTACGGGGCCCGGGCCCTATGACCTCAGCTGGGGGCCCGAAGCTTTAAAGTCAATTTCTGTCCAAAATTAATGGTAGGACTTTAAATCCCATCCTTGCTCCAACTTGCTTTCCAGGGTGTGTACATATATTCTCCTGGGCCCCTTCAGGTCACCAGAGGGGCCCAGGAGGTGATCTCAAAGGTGGGACTTTATTTCCATTTTCAGATCGTAGGCACATTATCCATTCAGCACTGCAGGTGAAAAGTAGTTCTGGCCGCCCACAGCCTACTATGCCTTCCCTGGTGGAGTGATTCACTTGTATATCCCTCTCCCTCAGCAAATGCTGCGTACTGAGGGAGAGATTGATGAGACATGACTGGCTGAGAGGGCTTGGCAGGGTTCTTCCTGGCAGCGGGTGGCAAGGTACAGACAAGCAGCACACACAGGGCCGGTACAAGGAGGGAGGGCAACCTACCCTGGGTGGTGTCTGTGATGAGGGAGGCGCACTGGTTGATTCTGCCGCTTCTCCTGCCTAACATAAGTGCCTGTCATTCTCCCTGTTACTGCACAATGTATCAGCTTGTTCTCCTGCCTGGCCAGGTCACTTCAGTCTTCCTTGTTGGTCACTTTGTCATCTCACTTGCAGCATTCCAGCATGCCTCTTTACCCTCCCTACACAATCGCAAGTCAGCACCCATTCTTCTGCTCCTCTCTGCACATTAACCCTTCACCTTCTTCTGTCACTGTCCCATCCATAAATCTGCACTGGACGTCCTGCAATCTCTGGTCTCAGCTCTGGACATTCCACACAGCCGTTTGTCTGACACCCTTTCCACTCCAGCTTAGTCCTCTTTACTGTCCACTCCCCATAATGTAGCCTTAGCACTTTCTTTACAGTCCTTCACTATACTTTTCATTAAAACATACTCTTACTAACCAGACCCCTGCGTATTCACTCTTTCTTAAATCTCTAATTATCCCTAATAACCGGTGCACTGCGTTTTGGCCACAGTGTGATTGTATGTGTGGTTTACCTGTGGTTTTGGGTGCGCTTCCATTGTATTCTATTAGACAGTGCGTTTTCATGAAAGTGCATCAAAGTCCTGCATGCCGCACCTAAAACCACAGATAAACCGCACATACAATCGCACTGTGGCCAAACCACAGTGCACCAGCTAGGTTCAAACCTTTCCATGTTAGCCACAAAATTGTGGCTTTCCTAACTCACACAGAAACACACTGTCCATCAGTAGATGTGTGGCAGTGCCATTATTTGTTAATTGCACACATCTGCTAACACATGCATTTTCATGGGTGGGCAGGGTTAAGAGTGGGGTCGAGGGCAGAGCTGGGGGGGCCCGATAGGTAGGCTGTACGGGGCCCCATGATTTCTAACAACGGCCTTGGTAACCACCCCGACCTATAACTGGCCTTTACAGCAAGGAGCACATGGAAAAGCAACGCATGTCAAAAAAACAACAAAAATTCCCAGCTCACCTATCAGTCATTTTACCTATAAAGCTGCACTTGTAACAGAACTATAAGGAGACACATGTGAAAAAAAAAGAGACAAATCAAAAAAGAAAGTCCGTAAAGAGGCAAAGTCCACCCACTGGTATGTGCACCATCCATCACCAAATTAACGTGATCTTGGATACAGACCTCCACCATACAAAGTGCATGCTTATCGGAACGTATTGACCTCCAGAAAACAAATTGGAGATCCACCTCTTACGGGTACTCGATCATAGAAACTCCCCATGCAAAAATAATAAAACGTGCCATGGCATAAAATCCTTAAAGTATTTATTGTATAATGCAACGATTGCACTTACATCAAATGTTTGGTAAACCCGCAAGTGTTAAAAAAGCCAGACAGCTTCAACTCAGCAGCCCGTCCTTCCGGGAGTTGCACACTAGGTGATGTCACTGCATCTATGAATGATCAACAATGGAAAAAAAAAAAAAAAAAAAAACAGAAAAAATTGAAAACGAAAAAAAAAAAAAATTTGCCCGTGTACATGTCTACACTGGGGAGCCATGACATGGCCACTGCAGCTTATGCATATATTTGCAAATGTGTGCAAACTAAAACCCATGTTTTTAATGTGAACTGTTAGACAAGGGAAATTCGGTTTGTTGCAGGGTAGGCTGTCTGGTAAGTGAGCTGGGAATTTTTCTTGGCTTTTTGACATGCATTTTGCAATGTCTCCCCTATCTTTTGTAATGCATTAGTAGACATTTTTTACTTCATGTCTTATATTGATATGAGGTCATTTTTACAATCAAAAGCCATGAAGATATACAATACAATGAGAGTAACTTGGTTTGAGAGTGTTTTGCAAGACGAGCACATTTTTAAATAAATTTTGACTTGATATACAAGCGATGTCTTGATAAACAAGTAGTGTCAAGTCACAACTGAGTATAAAAGAAAAGAGAGGCGCCTCTATCTAGCAATATGGTTACATTTAATGAAGGAAAAACATTTAGCAACTCACGTGGTTGATGATTAAAACGGGCAGATCTAAGTATGCAGACATCCAGGGTAAAGCTGTCCATCTCCGCACCTCCATTGATGTCACCCCTTCCACGCTGCACTCCACAAGCACTTCAAGCCTCGCTTTCAGATTGCTCTACTGCAGGGTGGTCTTCCCGGTCACAATTGCAGACTGACTGCGGTGAGCAGGCGGTGCGGAGGACGGTCTATGTGGACAGCTTTACCCTGGATGCTGCATACTTGGATGTGCCTCTTTTAATCATCAACCATGTGAGTTGGTAAATGTTGTACCTTCAATAAATGTAACCGTATTGCTACACTTAGAGATGCCTCTCCTCTTTTATACTCTGTAGCTCCTGCTGGGTTTTGCTTCTAATCCCCTTGTGAAGCCTGCAATATGTGGATGGACATTTTATGGTTACACAATCACATTGCTATAATCTTTTTATATGGACTATAAACTGAAAAATACTAAAGAATAAATGGTTGTGGAACCAATCATCTGAGTTTCCATTATTTCTTATGGGGAAATTCACTTTGATATACAAGTGCTTTGGATTACAAGCATGTTTCCGGAACCAATTATGCTCGCAATCCAAGGTTTTACTGTATCTCAATTTTCAGCTTGAAATAACTATATCTATTTAGACTGTTCTCAGTTACCTCTAAGTAGCAGGCATCTGAGGTGTTATAGTCTTGTATATTCTAGATACAGCATTAGCAGTTTACTAATAAAACAACATTTATAGTTTGCTCCTACAATCTGCTCATTAATGTAACACCATCAGAAGCTTTTCTAACAGGCTTTAGCACTTACATGCCTTTGAATTTCCCAGAGGTGATCGGGATGAGGTGGGGGCCAGAACAAGGGGAGGGGGTACCAAAATTGAAATGGTTTAATAGGAGCGTGCCATTTACAAATATGCTACTAATAGTGCTGTGGTCAGATAATGATATTCAATTATGGGGTTTTCTAAAAAATTGCAATGACCTCTACAATGACGTTACAGTGACAATACATATACTTATACAATACATATACATTGACAATACAGAGGAAAACAAATGTTATTCCTGTCAATACCTAGGATACAATGAAGCAATTGTTGGAATATGCACGCAACAAATGACATGTAGACAGCAATAACAATAACAACTTTCACAGTAGTGAAAATTTGAAAGACAATAGTGACAATAATGGTGACAGTAAGAGTAATATTCGCTTTAGCTCAGTCTATCAGCAATGGCCTTGTCCACACATCACTGGTTATACAGTAGATGTGATGGTGAAATTATTTCATACATCTATGTGACATATAATGAATATTTAATTGTGTGTTAATCAAACCCCAAGGCTGGCATGGTTGAAGCCCATGTTCTATCAGAGGAAAACAATATACACCATATGTTTATCTTATTCTTCTTAATTAAGATGATTTCCTAACAAATGCGCATTTAGAGAAAATTGATATATGCCCAAATCATGCATACATCAAGTCACAGTTTCCTGACAATTAGCACAGCAATAAACTGGGGGGTCAGTTACAGTTCTTAAATATTCATTGCAAATCTCAAAATAATCTCATCATGGATACTCCTGCTGTGGGCAAAATTCATGAAATGTCCCTTCTCCCATCAACAGCATACAGATTGTGTAGTTAGCTTAATTAATGCCAAATCCCAATCCATCACTAAACAACTGTTATATTTTGGTCACAGTCCAAAAGGCAACATCTGTAAAGCGTTTTAAAATGTCACTCATCTAAACTTACAGAAGCTGAATTCAGCCTGAGCACAAAGCAAAAATTACATTAACTATGTTCCTGGAGCTGGAGGAAGAGGGAGTACAGACTTCATTTCCTCCCAGCTCTCTACTTCTCTCCAACATCATGTGTTGCTCTCTGTTCTTCTCTCCGAATCCTAACCAAAAGGAGTAATGTCACCTGTGACAACAGTGGGTCAACTCTCTATGTGCTGTCATCAATACGTGACAATTTTGCTTGCTCATGCTAATACCGCTGGGCAGTAACTCTTCTGATCCAGCAATTCGCTTCCCTAAACAGATTCACACAGGAAAGCTCTATTTCTCTAGTCATCTGTCCAGGACAGCACTAGAGGCAGGAAACATAAAGGATTAAATCCATAAAGGGCAGCTCCCATCTCTCTTCCCCAGTCTTTTGTGACAACCCCTGGAGTTAGACCTGCTAGTCAGCAGGTTCTTTAAGGGGTTGGCCAGGATTAGTCCCGCTAAGTTCAAAATTCTGCCCAAGTGGGATTGCAAGGTTGGATGAAACGTTCACAAGAGGAAGAGCTGTCCTTAAAGTGGGTCACTTTCAAAACCTACGTTTTTTTAGTGGCAATCTCCACAGCCAGGCGCATTAGCGAACTGCAGGTGCTTTTCTATTAAAGAGCCTTTCCTGCAAATATTTAAGGACAGACTGGTAATGCGTACAGACCCGGGGTTCTTGCCTAAGGTTTCTAAATTCCACAGGACCCAGGAGATTTTTCTGCCTTCTTTCTGCAATTCCACCAACTGGACATCTTACATTATTTGGAATTGCCGGAAGACATTCGAAAATCCAACGCCCTATTAATCTTACATTCTGGAAAAAATGGAGGTTCCAAGCTTCGAAGGGCACAATCGTCCGGTGGATCAAAAAAGCTATTGTGGAAGCTTACAAGATTTTAAAGAAGGAATACCCTTTTTCCCCCATGGCTCACTCCACACGGGCGCTGTCGGCTTCTTGGGTGGAGTGAGCTGGGGTCACACCAGAACAAATTTGCCGAGCAGCAACATGGTCAAGCTACTCAACATTTATCAAGCATTATAGACTGGACCTTATCTCCAGGCAGTAGTCTCCCTCTAATTTGGTAAGTTCTCATTGATCCTCTCTAGTTCTGTCCAGGACAGATGACTAGCAAAAACCAGAGTTAGACTTACCATTAACTCTGTTTCTGGGAGTTGTCCAGGACAGCAGGGATTCCCTCCCTATATGCTGTCATAACCTTGGACAAGTGTTTTTGTTTCTTTCAGAAGCCATTCCAGGGAAGTTCTCGGATGAAGACTGGGGTAGAGGGATTTAATCCTTTGTGTTTCCTGCCTCTGGAGGTGGGAGCCATTCTCTCTCTAGTGCTGTCCTGAATGACTCCCAGAAATTCCCAGTTACCCGTCTAACTCTGGTATTTGAGTCCGTATATGATTCCTATTTTAATTAACGCTCAGATGAAGGGAGACCTTCTTCCAACCTCCAAATGTGTTGGCTATTTTTATTGTTAAATATGTTTTCAATATTTTTTTGAAGAGAAAAAACTATACTTTACATCATATACAGTAATACCTTGGATTATGAGCATAATTCGTTCCAGAAACATGCTTGTGATCCAAAGCACTCGGATGATTTGTTCCACAACCATTAATTCATATAAAAATGATTTAAAAAATACAGTACAGTATAAAGTGCATGGTGTATACAGTATGTGGCCAGAAGTCAGAGGGCAATATGAGCAGTAGAAGGATCACAGTTTTAATGTAAAAAAAGTGAAATTACACTCACAATGTTAAAAGCAATATCCTGTGTTAAGAAGGCTGGTGCTTATCCAGTAAAGCCACTGGTGTATTCAGTAAAGCTGCTTGTGTATATATTACTGTATGTGGCCAGAGGTTCGGGGGCGCTGGTGGCTCCAAGCACTTCCTGGAGAACTCGGAGACACTCGAGAACTGTTGAAACTCCCAGGTGCTCCGAATGCATGGTATGCCCGCCCCACCCAGCTGGGAGTGTCTGCGAGCGTCTCTGAGTACTCCAGGAAGCACTGGGAGCCACCAGCACCCCCGGACCTCTGGCCACATACAGTACTGTATAGACCAGTGGCTTTACTGTATACACCAGCAGCTTTAAGTGGATGAGCACCAGACTCCTTAACGTGGGATATGCATTGTGAGTGTAATTGCACTTTTTTTTTTTACATTAAAACTATGAAACGGTGATCCTTCTACTGCTCGTCTTGCAAGCCGCTTGTATACCACGTTACTCACATACCAAGTTATTACTGTATAAGAAAATAGTAGAATGGATTAAGTGCTTAATCCATAGTCAAAGTATAAACTGTAACATACAATGTGAAGTGAAGACAAGGCAGTACATGAAAACATGAGCTAAATCATGTATGTGAACAAAGTCGCCCATAGTATATAGAAATTTTGGATGACCATGTCCAAGACTAAAGTACTTGCACAGTCATAAATTACAGTCCAATTGGGATGGAAGTATAATGGAAAAGCAAATGATGAAAATAAATGGAAAAGAAGAGGAAATGAAGGAATGGACAGAAAAAAGACAGTCTGGTCTGAAGTCAATACTATGCAAGATCAAAATTGGGGAAGGTTCACATCGAGCCCTAATGGCTATAATATTGATTGAGGGAGATTTATACTCAGCTGGAGAAACTTGCTTAAAATCTAAAACAGCCATTATCTATGAACTCTGCATTTCAAGGCATTTGAGGAAGAGTATGAGACTCATAAGGACTAATGGAGAAGAAAAGTGTCCAGAGTCCACATCAAAAGTCAGGAGTTCCTTCATTCTCATATATGATATGATTTACTAAGTGTACTCAACTCGGGAGGGAGGGTGATCTGGGGATCTCCATAAAGAGGGTATTCATTGTCTACCTGCTGAGAGGAAATGTCTTAGGAGTTGTTCTTTTTGTCAGTTCATCCATTCTGGGTTGACGGACAATAATGGAACACCTAGGGAAGGACATAATGACTCACCATAGAGTTTGCTGTGGATGTCAATTATCTCATGCCAGAAAGAAAGCATCTTACAGTATTCCCACCATATATATAAATAGGTGAGTCAAATATGTTTTTGTTATTTTTTAGGTGAGAAAATGTATACATATACAAGAAAAAAGTAGAATAGATTAAGAGCTTAGGCTGTTTTTTAGAACAAACTAATACATGACTTTTATGCTTTTGGCACTCCTTCCATTAGTGCATTTTTTGGGGTTTTTTTCTGGTGCCCTCTTGGGGTACTCACTGGAGGGTAGTCTTGTCTGTTGTGAGCAGTCAGTTCTGAGCCAGTGAGCTCTCCTGAATGTTTTTGTCCTCTCATTACTTTGAGTGAACTTATATCAATGTCTCAGCTCCTCTTAGATGCTTTTTTCATTATTGGAGTCATCAATACATGGCAAGGACACTCTCAGCCTCTCCCCGCACAAATAATTTCCAGCTTGTTGGAGGGCAATTTAAGTACCAGCAGACTCAAAGTGATTGGCACTGGGGTCAGTTAACTGCACAGTTACCATGTTACACACTAAACAGAAACAGCTGCCAACATGTGATTCATTGAAAACACAAACCACACACAATATGGCTTTTAAGTAATGTCTGTAATACACACTGTCAAAACAGAGGAATATGTCATAGATTACAATAATGGCACTTTTCAAAATTGTGATTTCTTTAAGTTCTGGCTTTGTGCATTGCAGATTATTTCAATGATTTTAAAATATTGTTTAATAAATGACAAATAAAAACAGTGGAAATAATTTTTGCAAAAAAAAAAAAAGTTATTGCAACAGAAAAAAGGACAATTACACAACGTTAAAACAAAAAGGATCAATAATGAAAATGAAAAAAATGAAAAGGCATAAAATCGATCTGAGTTTTCACTCTGATAAAAAGACCATAGACAGATGTTCCACATTTTTTGGTAAAGGAGAGCTCTGGACTGCTGATGAAGCCACTCTTTTCTGGTGCTTGAGGAGGACGTTTTCAGAAATTATTTGACCAATCACGAGGTCTGAGGAATGACTCAGAAATGTTTCTGATTATACAGCTGCCACTTGCTTCAGATAGAGTTTTCTAAATGCATTAATATTTTGATTATACTACATGCCACGATAAAATAACACATATTTTATCAGCAAAAAAATTACCTTTCCAACAAGACCACTCAAGACCTACCCTTTAAATGAACCTTCTTAAGAAAAAGTAATGTACCTAATGTTTCCACTGTATGATGGTAGTGGTATTCTACATTGAGTGGAATAATCACTATTAAGATCATTTAATCACAGCAGAGGTTATAAATTATGTATAGATTTTGGCTCAGCGAGGACATGTTGATTTTGCATTTTATTGCTTGTTAAAACATATTTAATATAAAGTCTGCCTCTGTGAGGAGAAACATTTAAACGAAGATGTATATTGCCTAATGCCTGTTAAGCTATTATGACATGTCCTAATAGGTTTTATAACCCAGGCTTTGATAAACAGGCTGAGATGTGGTGTGTATATATATATATATATATATATATATATATATATATATATAATATTTATTAGTGATTAATAACTAATCCAGACTTGAAATAGCTATTTGTTTTAAGTTTTCAGACCCCTAGAGAAATGTTTATGTATGTAAAAGACTGGAGATGCATTCCTGGAGTTACATGTTTTGAGAAGGGGTTATTGGCTGGATATTTGGATGTAAGCTGGCTATTTGTCTCTTGTTTTAAAAATAATGTCACTGCTGGCTTTCAGATTTTAAAATAATCAGGCTTCCCTCTTTCTTCTTACACAATGTTGGATGCTCATTTCTCATCATCATCAGAACACCACTGTAACTACTCCTGTTTGCCTATAGTGGCAAAATCAGATGGAACTTCCAGCAACTAACTGATTGATTAGCCAGAGTCTCTGGGCAAGATCCACACAGTTCTTAGCAATGATCATATACTGTATCTAGTTCCCCATGGGTATGGTGCACTTATACAGGAAAAGGCACACTTCACATTCACCCACACTTTAAATTCTGGTGGCAATTGTTGCATGGACAGAAAATACTTTACAATTTTAACGGTTTCACCCTAAATAAAAATACAGGTCAATTTTAAATGATCATACGGTATTTAAATATATCCATCGCAGTGGCTTAGTGGTTAGCACTTCTGCCTAGCAGCACTAGCGTTATCAGTTCAAATCCCAACCACTGCACTACCTGTCTGAAGTTTGCATTTTCTCCCAGTGAGTGTGTGGATTTCTTCCTACATGCCAAAGACATGCTGGTAGATACATTTTCCCTAGTATGTGTACATATGAATGTAAGTTAAAGGAGTTTTAAAGGCATTAAAATTAAAAAAAAACCTTCTGTGTGTAGCAGCCTCCCCAGCACCCCCTAATACTTACTTGAGCACCATCTCTTTCCAGTGATGTCCAGGAGAGCCTTAGCCATCTAGGGGTCCCCTCCTGATTGGCTGAGACATAGAAACGGTGCTATTGGTGCCCGAGGCTGTCAATCAAAGTCAGTTAACCAATCAGAAGAGAGAGGGACAGGGCTGGGTTGGGGCTCTATGTTTGAATACTTGCCAGCGGTGTAGACATTAATGACTGTGTGTTGGTTTATTTTAATGGGACAGCAAATTTACACTGTTATACAAGCTGTACACTCACTACTTTACATTATTATTATTCAGGATTTATATAGCGCCAACAGTTTGCGCAGCGCTTTACAATAAAGAAGGGACACAGTACAATTACAATACAGTTCAATACAGAAGGAATAGGAGGGCCCTGCTCATGGAGCTTACAATCTAAAGGGAGGGGAGGTGGTGCAAAAGGTGATGGCGGCAGGGGATGATCTGATAGAGTTGACTCAAGCACAGGTCTTAGGTGGAGGAGGGGTAGGCTTCCCTGATTAAGTGAGTTTTCAAGGATCGCCTAAAGGTGGACAGGGGGGGGGCTGACCGGACATTCTGGGACATACATTGTAGCAAAGTGTCATTTCTTCATTGTTGTTACATGAAAAGATATAATAAAAATTTTACAAAAATGTGAGGGGTGTACTCACTTTTGTGAGATACTGTACATGAGGAGCAGTCTTCTACTCCATATTCTGTGTTCATAATCCTTGAGAATAAAGTGTTTATTTTAATACTGCACTTAGGTGGCGCTTCCCTGTTCTCTTCTTATAAAAAAATTAAATCATAGATTCTATTATGGCAAACTTTTATATAATATACAAATTCTTGAGAGAGAAAAAGCAGGGTAGTGGAAGTTAAAATATTCTTTGGGCTTTGGCAGGAAGAAAACAATGTAATTGTTATGTTTACTTACTCTGTAGAAGTTGCTAGAATCCTGTGGATATCTGCAGCCTGAACAGAATAAGGATCTAATAAAACCTTGACCCTTGTGGATCATAAGACAACTGGTGTAGGATAGCAGGCAGTATACATACACATATTGCATAAAAAGAGGAGGTGACCCTTGTGCTCATACATGATGCAGCCCTGGGTGCTCAGTAGAGTTAAATCCAAAATGTAGATATGGAGGTAGGACATTTGCAAGAATTTTCCAGGAGTAAAAATCTCATATATACAAAACTTTTTACATTGATATTGCAGAATTCAGATCTATACACTGAATTACAGTATCTTCCTTTGAGGAAAAAAAGATTATAAAGTAAAAAGCTTTTAAGCATGCACTGTGTTCTTCCTCTATTATCTTCCATTTTACAATACTTTCAAGGGTCCCATAATTGTTGCGTTTTCTTAACTATAATTCAGGAAAAAAGTATTTTCCTCTATTTTCTTAGTTTTACAGTGGAAGCTATTTCCACAACAAGTTTAGCCTCAAAGTAGTCCCCAAGTCTAAAATCCACTAAGGTACTTGTAACAATTTCCGCTGCCTGCATAGTTCACAAAAGAAGAGGAAAATAAAAGTTATTAAAAAAGACATCACAGCTACCTCCTTTCATATCTATAAAGGCGCTCTATCAAAAGCTAAACTTGCCAAAATCTGCTACAGTCTTGTTACCTCCGGCGACAGTTCTGACCAAAGGAAAAAATTAGAGTGAAACATTTGCTTCCCCTCAGAGTCATTTGTAAAGCTTTGTAAAGTGTCACTGACCACAGTGTTTTCACATGTCCTTAGCAAACAGAGGCTTGCTGTTCTGTACAGGCTCAGAGATTAAAGCTGTATCCTTTGGCATTTCTAAAATGGGTTTGCAAAAAAAAAAAGACGACAGTAGAACACATTAAAGGATTAGTCCACCCAAAACAGATTTTTCAATTGTAAACAGATAACAGCAAGTTGAATTAAATTCAGTTTGTTTGAAAATGTACACTCTTAAAAAATTCAGTCTTATGTTCAATTTGTTTATCCTTAACACTTTCCTGTGCTCTGCATTGCCATCTATTGCAGAACAGATGTTCAGTTATTCCCGGCTATATTTAAAGTGACACACAGACTTTACAGATGTGTGCAGAACAGATGTTCAGTTATTCCCGGCTATATTAAAAGTGACACACAGACTTTACAGATGTGTGCAGAACAGATGTTCAGTTATTCCCGGCTATATTAAAAGTGACACACAGATGTTACAGATGTGCGCAGAACAGATGTTCAGTTATTCCCAGCTATATTAAAAGTGACACACAGACTTTACAGATGTGTGCAGAACAGATGTTCAGTTATTCCCGGCTATATTAAAAGTGACACACAGACTTTACAGATGTGTGCAGAACAGATGTTCAGTTATTCCCGGCTATAT
>BLSH010256151.1:258916-294641 GCA_018402905.1 Glandirana rugosa
AAGTTATTTGACCGACCGCCAGTAATGCCTCGATGGGGGTCCAATATCTTGATAAAGGTAATGATTTTTTAATGGATAACAGTCACGATACATTTGACATACATCTTAGTCGATATGTAACGACACATAATCGTCGTCTTACCCCCGAAGGACAAGGACCTTGTTTTGGCTCAACCCGACTTGACGTGTCGGTAAGTGTCCTAAAAAACATAAAATACTTTCTTATGTTTCGGAGAAGACTAACCGATTCCACCTTCCTACTACCCCGCACCGGACCTGTCCCTACACTCGCCTGCACGCGGCTCACTCGAGGCCCGGGGTCGAATTCTGCCGTTATTGGTGTCGGTTATTTCGCAGGATAAACGAGCAAGGATAAGCTGGGGCCCGGAGCTCACTCGGCGCACGTCCGCTCACATCCCTGTCCAGGCCACGCCCCATCATCCTTCCACCTTAGCCAATCAGAAGAGGCTTTGTATTCTTTCATAAAATACAAAAAATCCTGTGAATGGCTGTGCAGTTCAGCCCAACTCGGTTTTGTTCCAGGAACAGGAAGCCCCCATTCTGCTGCTAATACACAGCAATGTATAGCTGATTCTACATACAGTTTACATAGCACTGACAATAGGTAATTTTTTAGTAATGGAAATAGTTCTATAACCTGGGGGTAGCTCCGTAATGACCGCCAGCCAGTTTATTGAAACAAACAGTTCATTTATTTTAAAGCAAACAAAATTAAATGACAGATTTCTTCAGCCAAAGCAAATACTGTACATAGTCCAAAATCCTGGTATTGATAACTAAACAGCAGGCTCACCGCTAGTCTCTGGTCCCATAGCTCGGTAAGGCTCTTCCAGAGTCAGGGTGTCAGGCTAGCCAGACAGAGGGGTTCAGCTGCCTGCGTCTCAGTTCAAGGCTTCTGTTAGAAATCACAGGGCCCCATACAGCCTAACTGAGAGGGACCCCCATTCCCGGGCGGAAGTGACTGAGGACATAGATTTATCAGTCCCTTTCTTTGCTGCCTCAGTTGCAAAGATGAATGAATTGGAAGCACTCTGAAGCTTCTTGCTCATCCACAAGCTTAAGCGTAATAAACAAGTTACTATGCTTCAATGATAAATAAATACAGGGGTGATTGGTACTCAGTGTTCATTCAGGAAAGGAAGGGGCCAATGTGTGTGATCGCAGCAGTTTCCGGCAGGAGAGGGGATGAGGGAAGCCGGCAGCACTGCGGAGGAAAGGGGCACACAGGGGGGTCCGGACAGCAGATGGAAGGGGTGCAAGTGCTTCCACTTCCCTGCAGTGCAGCCAGAGGGAGAATCTGACAGCATTGCAGGGGAAGGCAGATGATGATTGGTGTCTGCAATAAGGCAGTACAGCCATCCCTCCTACTCAGCAGGTGCCTGGGTCCCCCTTTTGATGGGGCCCGGGCACAGTACAGGAGGGCTGGTTGTACTCCCTTATCAGCTGCCCTGTCTCAGTTGCTCAGAGAGCTCACGCTTGCTGTACAGCTTGCAAGCTCTCTCTCACTTTTTTGACACAGGTGCTCTGAGTCTCTGCTGCCTTTCAGACCTCCCTTCCCCGGGGCCTAACCCCATAGGTACCGAAGTCCTAGTGATCTGGGTTTGAGACTCTGCAACCGTCCTTCTTAAAGGGACCATAACTACAATATAATATAACTACAATATATGCACCTGCCTTCCAGGACACATTCCCAGTGTCTTGCACAGCTATTTTGGGTAAGATTGGACTAAATGAGCTGCTTAAAGTAAAATTAAAATCTTAACATTTTCACCTCCTCCTCTCTGTGTATGACATACCTGTAAATGTGCTGCTTCTAGCCTATTATTAATAAGTTCCATGTTTTAACTACCTCTACACCAGCATGCTCTTTCCTACCTGAAAGAATGTGGCAAAAAAAATTGATGATCTTAGGGTGTCTACTTCCCAAAAAGGTGTATTTTTGGGGGTGTTTGCATTTTTTTAGCAGAAAACAAGGATTTATTTTTTCAATAATTTTAATAAATTAATTGAGGTAGAGTGTTGCATAACCAAGTCAGTCTAATTATCATGGTACTGAAAACTAGTCCTAGTGATAAATGGGTATTACAGGCTGGCACTTAAAGTGGTAGTAAAGTCTTTAAGAAAAAATAAAAAAAGTTTCCACCTGCCAGGCATTATCATACCATGCTAGTATGCACTGCATACTAGCACATTATGAAAGACTTGCCTTAGAACAAAGCCCTCCAGCAGCACACTGTCATCGCTGCAGAGGCTTCGATCTTAACCTGGTCTTCCTTCTGAGTTCAGGGACTGCAATGACATCACTCCCTCGCATGCGCAAAGGAGAATGCATGTGGGAGTCATGGTGGCGGCACACAGCACTGAAGGAACAGCACAGGTATGCCACTCCTTAAGAGCGCATGCACCGTGACGTCACCGTCTTCTGCTCTCTAGAATATCTCCTAAATGGTTGACATTTTCTAAGCTTGCCTGTAGGTAAAATTAACAAGAAAGGGTTTAGTACCAATTTAAGTGGTTAACCACTTCAATACAGGGCATTTATACACCCTTCCTGCCCAGACCAATTTTTAGCTTTGAGCGCTCACATTTTGAAAGACAATTACTTAGTCACGCAACACTGTACCCAAACAAAATGTTTATCATTTTTTCAAACAAATAGAGCTTTCTTTTGGTGGTATCTAATCACTACTGGGATTTTTATTTTTTGCGACATAAGTGAAAAAAGAGCGAACATTTTGAAAAAAAACACTTTTTTTAGTTTCTATGATAACATTTTGCAAATAAGTAATTTTTGCTCATAAATTTGGGCCAAAATGAATACTGCTACCTATCGTTGGTAAAAAATAAACCAAATAAGTGTATATTATTTGGTCTGTGTGAAATTATAGAATCCAAAAACTAGGGTGCCAATCATTGAAAATTGATCACACCTGATGTACTGATGGCCTATCTCAATTCTTGAGGCCCTGAAATGTCAGGAAAGTACAAAAAAAAACCAAAATGACCCATTTTTGAACAGTAGACAGTCAAAGGTATTTGGTAAGAGGCATGGCAAGTTTTTTGATGTTGTAATTTTTTCCCACAATTCTTGGCAAAGTTAAGAAATTATTATTATATTTTTTTACACAAAATTGTCATAATGGCAAGTTATTTCTCACACACAGAATATGCATACTTCTAATTACACCCCAAATTACATTCTGCTACTCCTCCTGTGTATGGTGATACCACATGTGTGAGACTTTTTCACAGCCTGGCCACATACAGAGGCCCAACATGCAAGGAGCACCGTCAGGCGTTCTAGGAGCATAAAGTACACATATAATTTCCTAACGACCTATTACACTTTGAAGGCCCCGGAGCACCAGGACAATGGAATTACCCACAAAATTACCCCATTTTGGAAAGCAAACACCCCAATATATATTCTATGAGGCATTATGAGTCTTTTGAAGCAGGTGAAGAGAGAAACTGCATGGGGGGGAAAAAAAATGTTTGCTCAGGGTCCAATCAATGGACATGCCCAATCCCCGATCGCCACACTGCGGGCCCCTGGGGGCCCCCAGTAGTGGCGAAAAGCGGCAGACGTCATATGACGCCCACCCGGATCGACAAAGTGTTCCTGCCAATGTCGTTTTTTTTATGGCTCGGTAAGGAAGTGGTTAAAGTTGATCTAGCAAAGTAGAAAGCCAGTGCACTAATATAATCAATTTGGAGAATGATACCTCTGGCAAAGATTGAATGCTTATTGTTTTCCTCTAAACCAGGGTTCTCAACTTACGGCCCTCCAGCTGTTGCAAAATTACAAGTCCCATCATGCCTCTGCCTGTGGGAGTCATGCTTATAACTTTCAGCCTTGCAATGCCTCATGGCACTTGTAGTTTCACAACAGCTGGAGGCCTGCCAGTTTGAGACCCCTGCTCTAAACCATATAGTGTTTTCTGTTTTTTGCTGCAGACAGTTGCCACATGATCTTCTCCAGCAGCTATACTGACCTGGTCTATAAGAAGGTGATCAAACCCTTATTTGTTACCTAAGCATGAACATGTCAGCTCCCTCAGAGGGGACCGTGCGACCCCCAGATCTTCGTTCTGAGGTAAGTATTTCATAATGAGCTGGTATGTGGTGCATACTAGCTTATTATGCGTTTGCTTTACAGGTTTTTTTTGTATGCTTGGGTGTACAACCACTTTAATATTACTTTGTTAGCATCGAGCACCCATGTGCACAGAACCTAAAATATGCCTATAGAAACCACACTGTTAATATGGATTTTCAGATTAATCATATGAAACCCAATTATTCAAATGTACCACAGTGCTGCACGAGTTTCAAAGACTTCAAAATGTTAAAAATAATTGCATGAGAAGCTGTATGAAGGTTATTTCTCATGTGCCTTAGACTAAATAAATATATTTAGCTTGTACAATCCTGACAAAACAGACTTGCTTGCTCAATCAAGAGGCAGAGATAAAAAGGGTTACCACTAGACACAACGCTAATAAACAAATTGCCAATAAAAGACCTACTAGTACAAATTTATTCACTGAAGTACAGAGATGCATGTAAATCTAAGCTGTAACTTATGTACTCTCTGGCTAATCTCTGCAGGCCACAGGCCACTTTATTAGGTACACCTTGCTAGTACCGTGTTGGACTCTATTTTGCCTGCAGAACTGCCTTAATTCTTTTTGGCATAGATTCAACAAGGTGCTGGAAACATTCCTCAGAGATTTTGGTCCATATTGACATGATAGCATCATGCAGTTGCTGCAGATTTGTCAGCTGCACATCCATGATGCCAATCTCCCATTCTACCACATCCCAAAGGTGCTCTATTGGATTGAGAGCTGGTGACTGTGGAGGCCATTGGAGTATAGTGACCTCATTGTCATGTTCAGGAAACCATTTTGAGATGATTCGAGCTTTGTGACATGGTGCATTATCCTGCTGGAAGTAGCCATCAGAAGATGGGTACACTGTAGTCATAAAGGGATGGGCATGGTCAGCAACAATACTCAGGTAGGCCATGGTGTTTAAACAATGCTCAATTGGTACTAAAGGCCCCAAAGTGTGCCAAGAAAATATCCCCCACACCATTGCACCGCCTAGCCACCAGCCTGAACCATTGATACAAGGCAGGATGGATCCATGCTTTCATGTAGTTTATGCCAAATTCTGACCCTACCATCTGAATGTTGCAGCTGAAATCAAGAGTCATCAGACCAGGCAACGTTTTTCCAATCTTCTATTATTCAATTTTGGTGAGCCTGTGTGAATTGTTTCCTGTTCTTAGCTGTCAGGAATGGAACCTGGTGTGGTCTTGTGAGGCACCACAATGGACGGACTATACTTGTCACCTCGCATGTGATCATTTTGAGGTGACTAGCGGGAGTCCGGACCATGTTTTGCCGGCCACCGTGGCAGAGCTGGTTCCGACCCATATTTCTGGTCCACTCAAACCCCTCTCCACCTGCATTTAATGATCAGATCTCACTTGAGCTCAATCCTGGATCTCAGAGGGAGAAAGCTGAGAGAGCTCTGTGTGCTACTTTGGACTCTAAAAACAAGGTTTGCAATGTGCTTATGTTTTGTGGGTGTCGAGGAAAGAGGAACCTCTTTGATTAGTGTAGCACCAAATGGTGAGGTTTTGTTTTCTGTTTCTGTTTGTTTTGAACTTGCAAACCTATAAAAATAAACCTGGCAAGCCACCAGACTTTAAAGAAACTGACATCCATGCTGCATCTTTTCCCCTGAAAAGTGATCCCCACTAACTAATCTCCCACACGTGGTGGAAGATGCGGGCAACTTCCAAAGATGGAGGAAATGTTGAAGGGCCCTCCTGCAAGCCAATGCAGCCCAGCGGGAAACCAACCAACAGGTCACAGAGGCCGCTGCAGCTCAACGAGAGCAGAGTCGCCAGGCCATTGCAGCTCAGCAGGAAACCAACCTCCGGGTCGCAGAGGCTGCTGCAGCACAACAGGCAGCTCAGCAAGAGGAAAGGGGCCCGCACCTCCCGTTACATTGGAACCAAAGTTGCTACGCGCCTCTTACCATATGCAGAAGATGACACCTGCGGATGATGTGGAGGCGCACCTCACGACCTTTTGAAAGAGTCGATCTTCGCAAAGGATGACCAAAAGAACTATTTGACTGTTAGCACCGTTCTTGACAGGTGAACCCCAAAAAGCCTATTTTGATATGGAAACAGATAAGGCCAAGGACTATGAGACTCTAAAGGCAGAGATACTTGCATGCCTGGGGATCACCATGGCAGTCCGGGCCCAACATGTGCATCAGTGGACCTACCGCACCGACAAGCCACCCCGCTCACAGATGTTCGACTTAGTTCACCTTACCAGGAAATGGTCCAATATCTATGGGTGCTTCCTGCTGCTTTCAGGAAATGGGACAGCCATGGGGACCCCAAAACTGCAAGGCAACTGGTGGACCATGTCGAGAGATACACGGCTGCTGTGGACTTGTTGCGCCCATCTGCGCCCCACTCCAATGTGTCTAGAGGTGAAAGATTGCCTGGCAGACCCAGTAAGACTTTTCCAGGCTTCAGGAGCTCGGGGAAATTTGATAAAACTGATACGGCTAAAGAGACTAGTGGCTTTAGACCTGGACTCAAAGATGCCACGAAGGTCTTGAGGACCCTTGAGAGGACTGGGTATAGAACACATACAGTGCTACCGATGCTATGCATTGGGACATATTGCTGCCAATTTTCCAATGAATGGTGAACCCATGCAATGTGATAATGCTTATATGAAAAGACGCATTTCTCAGTTTTCACAGGTCATATGTATAGCATCATGCTTAAGTCGCATGGAGAAGCAAATGTGTGTGATTGCTATTGACGGGAAACCCGTCACTGCGCTGCTTGACTCTGGTAGTGTGATAACGTTGGTCAAAAGCAGCTGTGTAAATCCGGCCAGGTTACACCCTAGCACTGTCGGGGTCATTTGCATCCATCGGGACACTCGTGACTATCAGAAGGCGCGGGTCAAGATTGGTACCCCTTGCGGAAAGTGTTCCTTTCAGTTGGAGTGGTACCTTGCTTCATAAAGCCCTAGTGGGGAGGGATTTTCCCCATTTTTGGAAGTTGTGGGAAGGCACAGAGAGCCTGGAGGAAAGAGCTCCCTCTGCTGAAGAGGCACGGGAGTTCTCACCAGACCCTTTTTGCCAACCGGAAGGAGAGATTGGTGGCAGGACCCTCTTCCTTTTCCTGTAATGGCTGGGAGAGGGAGGAGCCGGAAGCTGGTTCCCAGCAGATGGCTAATGTTTCAGACCATGTCTCTGTCCCTGACCGTGAGTGTGAAGCGAATGTAGTGCCTGACTTATAGGTCCAGAGAGAGGACTTCTGTACTATGGGATGTCACTCTCCTCAGAGCCAGAGAAAACGTGAAGGTGATGGATGGGGAACCGGTGGACCCTAATTTCCCTACATGGCGCTTAAAAATGATTTGCTGTGTCACATGGGGAAACACAGAGAGGATGAACTGGAAAAGCTAGTGGTTCCCAAACCCTTCCACTGGATAGTGTTAGATCTGGCCCATGGTCATATAATGGGGGGACATCTGGGTATGAAGAAAACCAGGGAGAGGATAACCCAGAGATTCTTCTGGCCTGGGTTTTATGCAAACGTCAAGGAATACTGTGAGTCATGCCCTGAATGTCAAATGAAAGACTTGTCATCCCATTTTCATAGTCCCCTTGTCCCACTTACCATAATTGAAGTGCCATTCGAGTGAATTGGCATGGATCTCCTGGGACCAGTAGTAAAATCTGCCCATGGACACCAGCACATCCTGGTGATACTGGACTATGCGACCCGCTATCCTGAGGCCATGACCTTGCGGAATACCTCCTCTAAGACTATCGCCAAGGAACTGGTCCAGGTGTTTAGTTGAGTGGGGATCCTTAAAAAATAAATCTTGGGGGGGCGTGGCTGGCGCGCATGGTGGATGGCTGCCTGAGAAGAGAGCTCTGACACCTTAAGGAGACAAAGAGCGACGATCTGCAGAGTTAGATAATTAGCAACGGCAAAAGAACTTGACATAGCAGTGGGACCACCTAATAACAATCCTGGACATGTCCAGAAAGCAACAGGGTGACTGTAAGCCTAAGAAATTGACGGCTTACTTTCACTGGCCAGAGGGAGAGAGAAGACAAGATGGCGCGGGGAGCAAGGCCGTCTCCTCCACACTACACTGCAACAACCAGAAGATCACCCCTCCACAGCCCTCCGTGTTCAAGTCCGTCCAAGGCGAGGATGAGGCTCGATGCTGGAGAAGCAGAACGGCCAGAGAACGCGGGACGATCGGTGAGTGCCGAACGCTCGGGGAGTGCAGAACGTTCGGAGAGAGCAGAACGTTCGGGGAGCGCAGAACGACCGGAGATTGCAGAACGATCGGTGATCTCGGAACGGTCGGTGTGTACAGAACACAACATCACACCAGAGTATGTGTCCCCAATTGCAAACTACCCCACCTCTAATCAACCAGTATTGGACACACAAATAAAGGACATGCTCCTGACACTACATAGATCTCTCCAAGCAGACTTCACCACCATTACACGCAAGTTTGACAGAGAACTGTTGATACTGGGAGACAGAGTGGACCAAACAGAACGTGCCATCTCGGATATCACGACTACGGTTAACACCATGATAGACAATAATGAAGAAGGTGAAGAAGAAAGGAAATGGCTATGTGCCAAAATCACGGACCTCGAGGATAAATCGAGGAGAAACAATCTGAAGTTAAGAGGGGTCCCAGAAAGCGTGGCCTCTCAGGACCTCGCAAAGTTTGCCTCTGAGCTATTCCTTACTCTCATACCAGATTTGACACCCTTAAACTTGACCGTAGATAGGATACACCGTATCCCCAAACCTTCCTTCCTCCACAACGACATACCCAGGGACATCCTTATGAGGATCCACTTTTTTACCACTAAGGAATCGATCCTCCAAAAAGCACGCTCACTGGGAAGACTGACGGACCCATACGCAAACATCCAAATATTCGCAGACTTATCCAAACATACTCTTGATATGAGACGTCAATTGAATACCATAACCAAAACCCTCCGCAACAACAATATCCCTTATAAGTGGAAACACCCTACCAAAATCAGTGTGGACCACTATGGGACAACTTATCTGATCTCTAACCTGGAAAGAGGCATTACACTCCTAAAAGATTGGGGCATCGTACCAATCCAAGCTCCCCAACTTACCAACCATCCTCCACAGGGGAAACTTACCCAAACATGGGCCTCTGAACCACATGGCAGCCGCAACAGGAACCGCTGACCGTTGATGGAAAATCTTCCTCTGCACTACATTACTTCCCTTAAGGTAGTCTGTGCACTGTTGTGCTAAACCAATGGGGACTGTTACCCTCCTCTATGGATAAGACAGCCTATACAGGTTTCCTAGGCTGTAAACCGACTCTTTTACTTTTCTTGTTATACTCTTCCTCTCTTGACTCTACTTCTCATACATGTATCCACGGATTGCACCAATGGAATTAACCAATAAGCCACACGTTCAAAGGAAGCAAAATAGAGCTCCTAAGATCTCGTGGACACACAAGAGGCAACAAAGGGATCAACCATGGTCATAGACACACCAAAACTGTGAGTAGGAACACTTTAAAATCATCATGGCACCACAATTCTTGAACAATGTAACTTAACCACTTGCCGACCGCCAACCGCAGGTTGACGGCGACAAGGGGGTTCGTTATCGCAAATCGCCGTCATATGACGGTGGCTGCGATAGCGCGCACTGTGAGCGCGCACACGCCGGCGGAAGCGCGCCCGCGCACTCACTGTGTTCGGGGAGGGGCAGGGAGCGGGTGCGGAGGCTTCGATTGCCGCCGGCTACCCGCGATGGCCCCCCCAGAGTGAAAGAACGGAGGTCCGTGTAAGTAAACACGGACCTCCGTTCTGTGAAGGGGGAAGGGCTGTGATCACAGCCTTCCTGTATATGGAGGCTGTGACCACTTCTCTTCCCCAGCTAGGGCAGTCCCCACACAGTTAGAACACGCCCAGGGAACACAGTTAACCCTTAGAGCGCCCCCTGCAGGTTAACCCCTTCACTACCAATGGCATTTACACAGTAATCAGTGCATTTTTATAGCACTGATCGCTGTATAAATGCCAACGGTCCCAAAAAAGTGTCAAAATGGTCCGACATGTCCGCTGAAATATTGCAGTACCGCTAAAAATCGCAGATCACCGCCATTACTAGTAAAAAATAAAAAAATAAAAAAAACCCCAAAAATGAATTCTCATCATCCGTAAACGCGGCCACTTTTGCGCAAACCAATCAATAAACGCTGATTGCGATTTTTTTATCTCAAATATGAAGAAGAATATAAATCGGCCAAAAACTGTGAAAAAAAAATGTTTTTTTATATTTTTTTGTTGGATTTGTATTTTAGCAAAAAGTAAGAAATTTGTTTTTTTTTTGCAAAATTGTCGCTCTTCTTTTGTTTATAGCGGCGATCAGAAATGACGCAGCGGTGATCAAATACCACCAAAAGAAAGCTCTGTTTGTGGGAAAAAAAGGACGTAAATTTTGTTTGGGTACAACGTCGCACAACCGCGCAATTTTCAGTTAAAGCGACGCAGCGCCGAATCACAAAAAGTGCTCCGGTCCTAAAGCTGGAAATCCTTCCGGGGCTGAAATGGTTAAGATCACGTCAATAAACACAAAAGGCCTCAACCATCCGGCAAAAAGGATATCACTATGGCGTCTGTCCAAACAGTGCCATCATATGTGCTCAAGAGACTCATTTCCTAGAGAGCTAAACACCAAGCTGCAAACACCCAGATTTTCCCCACGTTTTCCTGGCGTCCAATCAAGACCAGAAAAGAAATGGAGTACTTATTGCTATCCACAAAAGTACAGAATTTCTACACCTAGAGACGATATCTGATCCCAATGGTAGATACTTAATCTTAATATGCAAAATACACTCCATTGAATATACCATCGTATGCCTCTATGCACCGAACTCACATCAGCTACGCTTTCTGAACAGATTAATGAAAATCATCAATAAACATAGGAAAGGATACTTTAATATAATACCGGACCACCTACTGGACACCTCCAACTCTACTGCCAGGCGCAAATCACCAATAGCAAAATTCAAGGATTCACAACTTGTATGATATCTGGCGCTGTCTACACATGACTGAAAAAGACTACTCCTTTTTTTCACCTCTCCACAACTCCTACTCCCGCATTGACTATTTCCTAGTAGACAAATGGACGTTACAGAAAATCCCTGTAGCGGATATAGACATAATAACATGGTCGGACCATGCCCCAATAAGTATAAAAATAGCACTTCTAAATCACCCAAATATGACTAGACTCTGGAGAGCAAATGCTCGCATCTTACAGATTTCACCCCACTCGGAACAACTGTCAAAAAACCTAACAGACTTTTTCCAAGATAACCAGCACTCGGTAGCTCAAATATCTACGCTGTGGATGGCTCATAAAGCCTATATGAGAGGAATGATCATACAACAATGTTCTATTGCTAAAAAGAGGAGGAGTCAGCGTCTGGACAAGCTCATTGGAGGCCATAAAAGATAAAGATTCCCAAAACAAACAGCACCCTACCCATACCCTTGCAATAAAAATTCTTGACCTTAGACAAGAACTTAGAGCCCTCCTTTTAGAGTACCAAGAGAAATTATACCGCAGATTTAAGGCCACACACTATTCGATGGCTAATGAGGCAGGAAAGACCATGGCACAAAAGATCCGAGGACAGCGAATAAAAAGCACAATTCCCTATATCATCCATCTTATTACCGAGCAAAAAATAATCAATCCACAAGGCATAGCGGACGCGTTTAGTGCCTACTACGAACAATTATACAATTTGAAAGATGATATAAATACACCCCAACCTCCCCAAGAGCTGATCCCCAAATTCCTATCTAGTCTCAACCTTCTGAAGCTCACTGAAGCTCAGGTGGAGGAACTAAATATGCCATTTTCTGCAATGGAGACAATGCAGGAGTTAGGAAAAGAAACAATTTCTGGCCAAGTCCTGGCATTTCCGCGGTGGTGCGCACATTTCCCGGAAACGGCGCCAAATGGGCCTATTTAAACCTGGAGACTCCTGAGAACAAGTGCTGCTCGTTCTACAGCGTTCCCGACCTGTAAGCCTCGGCTCCTGATACCTGTTCCCGTGTTGTTCTGCCTCCTGTTGACCCGGCTTGTCCTGACCTGCTGTCTGCTACCTGCACCAACCCCGGCTACCCACGACCATCCGATTGTCTGCTCCCTTGTACCTCTGCTGCCTGCCCGTTAACGAACCTTGCTTGGACTCTAACTACTCTTTTGCCTGATCCTTTGTACCTTCCTGCCTGCCTGTTGCCGACCCAGCCTGTACGACCATCCTTCTACCTGCACGTCTCCTGGAGCCTCACTACACCATCGGTGACCCTCCAGCCCTCGTGCCATCCCGCACTCTTGGGCCTCTGTCTCCACTACCAGGGGTCCTTGAATCGGGTGCGCAAGAGCAGTTGTTCCCTGCACAAGACAGACTCCACCGTCAGGTACGTGACAGCAGGCCATCCAATCCTTACCCCCTGGCAAATCACTGGGTCCAGACGGACTCCCAGGAGAGTACTTTAAACAATTTAAGGATATCCCGAACCCCTACCTCCAGGGACTGTTTAATGACGCCGCCTCCTCCTCCAACCTACCGTCTGAAATGTTATCTGCTGTCATAATTATTTACACTCCCGAAACCAGGTAAACCACCAGATGTTCCAGAAAATTCCGACCCATATCTCTGCTCAATGTGGACATTAAACTGTACGCAAAAACTATAGCCACCAGAATAGCCAAATTCCTCCCTGCCCTAATAAATCAGGACCAAACAGGCTTTGTACAAGGCAGACAGCCGCCAGACGCAATGCGTAGGCTAATTAACCTGATCCATGAGGCAAACATGAGTGGAACGCCTTCTCTGCTCTTGACTTTAGACGCGGAGAAGGCGTTCGACCGGGTACACTGGGGATACATGAGGGAGGTTCTCCTCAAATTCAGCTTTAGAGGTTTCATACTATCAGCTATTTTAATCCTATATTCAGCCCCCTCTGCCAGAGTATTTACCGGTGGAATGCTATCCTCCCCATTTCATATTACTAACGGCACTCGCCAGGGATGTCCCCTCTCCCCCTTAATTTTCAATCTCTCTATTGAACCCCTGGCTGAAAGCATAAGGAGCTCTCCGCAAATCCAAGGAATTCAAGTGGGAAATTATAACCATAAGATTAGCCTCTTCGCAGACGATATTTTAATTCTATCAGACCCCCACCAATCCCTAGCCTCAGCAAACTCTCTTTTACAGAATGTTGGTAATGTTTCATATTATTAGAGTTAGGAATCAATGCTGTATCAAAAAACATTCTTCTGTCTCAATACCCATTCAAATGGGCAAGTATTGAATACCTAGGAATAAAACTCACAAACAATACTAAACACGTCTTCACTGAGAACTACCTCCAATATAGATATAGAGTAAGCACGAATTCTCCTGGTTAGGACGCTTAGCAGCATTCAAGATGACTACTCTTCCCCAGCTTCTCTACCTTTTCTGCACCTTACCTATCCCCATCCCTAAAAACTACCTAGCATCCCTCCAATCCTCCTTACAATGCTATGTTTGGGCAGGGAAACATCCCAGAGTTGCGAAAATCAGACTGATCAAACATAAGGCTGCTGGAGGTTCCGGTCTAGTTGACATCACAGATTATTATATAGCATGCATATTCGCTCAAACGAGAGAATGGTTTCAAACATCACCTACAACCAGGTGGGGAGAAATAGAAAAAAATTACATCCCTGGGAAAAACCTTAAAAACTGGCTATATAGCCTTAAGTTATCGGATAAGCTCCCTACCAGTATGCCACCCACAATTCTAGCGACGGTCAAGGCATGGCACACACGGCCACTAAGTGGAATAACATCCCAACAACGTACCTTCAAACACCTATAGAGGCACTCAAACTCCTAGTACCCTTTATAAAAATACCCTAAGGCACAGGACAAGACCCTATACATATTACTGATTTAATGATCGGGGACAAAATTGAATCTCGGACAACAATAGAATCTGAACTTAACATATCATTTGACTCACAATTCCAATACATACAAATAGCCCATTGTTTAAGGAATAACTCCCACCTAACAATCTCTATACCCTTAAAAGTATCTATGTATTATTCCCATAGATGTAATGGGAAGCAGGGTATATCTATATTTTATCATCTATAAACAATATATATAAAACAACACATACAGACTCCATATCAAGCACACAATGGGAAAAGGACCTGGGCAAATCCTATTCGAGAACAGAATGGCAACAAGCACTCACATCCACATATTCTGCAACCAAATGTGTAACACTATGGGGAATCTCACAGAATATCATACAGCAGAGATACTTCACCCCAGATAGAGTAGCCAAATTTGGTGCCCGTACCCTACACCTGCTGGAGACAGTGCGGACTTACAGGTTCCCTGTTTCACATTTTATGGGAATGCCCCAAAATCAATAATGTGTGGATGGGAGTATTTGAGATCATATCTCAAATGACTGGGATATCAACCTTACCCTCCCCAGAACTGGCATTGTTAAATTTAAACATTCACAAACTCCCCCTACGATACAGTAAAACCACCACACATATCCTGCTTGCTACTAGACACGCAATAGTTAAGAAATGGAAATCTACTGGCCTCCCCACAATTTTGGAAATCATAGCAGCAGTACAACTACATTGCGACTATGAGCTCATGGTGTCCACGATTGACCATTCAAACACCAAAACTGCCCGTACGTGGAGCCCTTGGTTACAATGGTATGAAATTCATGTCAGACATTATGCTGATAATATTCATGGAATCTAGGATACATGTATACTTTTATCTTTCTCTTCTCTCATCTCCCTTTCCTCTCCCTTCTTTTCACCTACCTCTCTAAAGTTAATTAATGAGAGTAGCAGAATCTACACCATATAAGGGTACATAAATAGTAAAATGAAATGTAGCCGTGTTACTAACATATGCCAGGGTACTGATAGACCTATATTTGAGAGCCTGGTAGGGCGGGCTCCCCCCTCAATTGCATCAGGTTCCCATTAGGGGCGTCAGACTGAGGAGGTAGTCCTACTAGGGATGCCTTCCACATTCACCTATGACAATGTCTAACCAAATTAAAGGTATCTAGGTGACATGCGAACCCTGGTGTGATTGAATAAATGTCATTCTCTTGTTAATTGTATGCTCCATGTAAGGTTGTAGTGATCAACACTGGAACATATGCTGTTACTCTAATATGTTGCTACGGATTGCTTTGTTGCTAATAACTACTGTCTATGTATTGACTTCATTTTTCAATAAAAATTATTGGAACGAAAAAAGAAATCTTGATGGATCAGGGTACCCTGTTCATGTCCAGAGTGACCAAGGAATTGTGTAAATTGTACAAAATTTCCCATCTCCGTACCTCTGTTTACCACCCCCAAACTGAAGGTCTGATGGAAAGGTTTAACAAGATCCTCAAGAGTATGCTAAAAAAGGTGGGGGATAAAGATGAGCAAAATTGGGATTTTTTTGCTGCTGTACCGCATGTTTGCCATACGAGAAGTTCCGCAGGCATCTACGGGGTATTCCCCCTTTGAACTCTTGTATGGTAGACATCCCAGTGGGCTGCTAGATGTCGCAAAGGAGACGTGGGAGGGAGAGGCCACCCCATATAGAAGGAACATAGAGCATGTCTCCTTGATGCATGATCGAATCGCAGCTGCCCTGCCCCTTGTACAAAAGCATATGGAGCAGAGAAGGGTTTACAATCGGGGTGCCAAAACCCGAACTTTCAACCCTGGGGACAGAGTGCTGGTGCTAGTCCCCACAGCCGAAAGTAAATTCCTGGCAAAGTGGCAGGGTCCCTTTGAGATTAGGGACAGAGTAGGGGAAGTAAACTACATAGTTTTCCAGCCTGGGAAAAGGAAACTGTAGCAGATTTACCATGTTAATCTCCTAAAACCGTGGAAGAACAGGGAGACTTTATTGGCAGTGCCCATGCCCCAAAAGGACAGGTTAACGTTAAGGAATTTGTCAGTAAAAATAGAGACTTTTTCTCTTTCCTACCCGGACTGACCACTGTGCTGCAACATGACATAATCACAGAACCCGGGGTCCGTGTAAATGTAAAACCCTACCGAATACCTGAGGCTAGACGAGAAGCGGTGGCGAAAGAAATAAAAACCATGTTGGAGTTAGACGTGAGAGAGTAGTCCCACAGCACCTATAGTACTGGTCCCAAAGTCCAATGGCACTATCTGGTTCTGTAACGATTTTATGAAGTTGAATGAAGTGTCTAAGTTTGACGCATACCTGATGCGGCAGATTGATGAACTTGTGGATAGGTTGGGAGGGGCTTGATACATAACAACCCTAGACCTAACTAAGGGATACTGGCAGATCCCCCTAACAGAGTCAGCAAATGAAAAAAATGGCCTTCTCTACCCCCGAGGGGTCATTCTAATGCAAAGGAATGCTGTTTGGTCTGCTTGGGGCCCCTACATCCTTTCAGATGATGATGGGCAAAACTTTTTTTTTTTTTTTTTAACATTATTCGTTTATTATAGCAATAGAAGAAGTATATCTGTACATGCTCGTTACATTGCCATTTGTTCAACATCTCGTCTGTCAGGCCAGATACAACTTCTAAACAAGGAATCACATTGTTATGTAATGATGTGTTAAACATGAAAAGCTAACGTATTAACATATTCGAGCCTGAAGAAGTTTCCAAGAACAGAATCAAATATTGAAAATAGCTTTCGGGTCACAGATATACGATGATATCATGAGAGTATCATTAGAAGAGATGGAAGAAGAAAGAAGAAAAAAGAAAAAAAGAAAAAAAAAGAAAAAAGAAAAAAGAGAAAAAAGGTAAGATTAGAATATATAAGAGAAGAAAGGACTTCCCAAGGGGGGTCTGTGTCGGCATAGTCTGAGCACATCTGCACTTGATACTAAGTTAGTAGTGACTCAAGCTTGTCTGACCATTTAAAAGCAAACCAAGGCTGCCAAGTCTTGTGAAATCTTTCCACATGTTCTGAAGCCTGTGCCCGTGTTTCCTCCATTTCACAGACATCCGACACCCTGGCCAGCCAGCATCTGACTGAAGGCACACCGGTAGAATTCCAGTGTAGGGGGATCAAGGATTTCGCAGCATTCAGCAGATGTCTGGACAGGGACTTTTTGTACGCTTTGATTGAGAGATTGTTTATGTGCAGCAAACAACTAGCCGCATCCAGTGCGAGGTTCGTCTCCGTTATGAGAACAATCCCCTTTTTAACTGCGTCCCAGAATGGTTTAAGAGCTGAGCAATGCCACCAAATATGTAGCAATGTGCCTCTTTCCCTTTGGCAGCGCCAGCAAATGTCAGATGTCTGCGAATTCCACTTGTGTAGTTTGTCCGGGGTTAAGTACCATTGTGTTAGGAGTTTATAGGCAGTTTCCTGCATTTTAGTACTGATAGAGCATTGGTGAGCCATGGAGCAAGCCCGTGACCATTGTTTATCTGAGATTTCCCTCTGAAGCGCCTCCGACCACTTCCTCCTGAGAGCCTCCGACTCATTAGCTCTATTCATCCTAAGCCACTTGTAAGCGACCGAGGTCGCCCTTTGAAAATGCTCACCTGCATGGCATACCGACTCCAAGGGTGTCAATGGTCTGGTGAAATGAGGTTTGTGTTTGTTGTCTGACACGTAACTATGCAACTGCAAGACTGACCAGAATGGAAGATGTGAAAGCATGTGATCATTCATCAGAGTCTGTCGGTCTTTCCTCCTACCATTGTGAAAACAGTCGCCTGCCCTGAGGGCCAGGTGGGTCACTCCTGATCTGAAAATTCTATTGCCCATTCCCGGGACAAAATCTGGGTTGTACTGTAAGGGAGTGAGGGGGTTCAGCTTCGAAGTAATACTAGTGCCCGTCGCTATTTCATGCATGACTTTCAGAGTGGTCCCAGTAATCGGATGATTCTTCATGTCTAGAGGTTGATTCTCCCTGATTAGCCATGGTACTGAAGTCAGTGGTAGGGGATTCAAGTCAGCCTCTAAAGTCACCCAGTCCTTCACGTCCCTGTGGCAATGCCAGTCAATGACCCTTGTTATGTGAGCTGCTCTGTAATAATCTCTTACATCTGGTAAGCCTAGCCCTCCCGACTCTTTAGCCCCGGTCAGTAAAGCTAGCTTGAGTCTGGGATGTCTGTGACCCCATATGAAGTTCCTGATATGCGATTGTATCATTTTCAAGAAACCCGTCGGTATGTGGATAGGGAGTGTACGCAACAAGTATAATAACCTGGGAAGTAAGACCATTTTTACTATGGCTACCCTGCCCAACCACGAGAAAGGGCCTGTATTCCAACCATCTAGTTCTTTCTTCATCTGTGCTAACATGGGGGGGAAGTTCTGCGTGAAGGTTGAGCTGGCGTTCGGTGTCAGCCAAATACCCAGATACTTCAATTTGTGGGAATCCCATCTAAAGGGCGAATTTTGTTTAATCCGTTCAAGCTCTGCCATGGGTATATTCAGATTTAATGCTTCCGATTTTGAGTAATTCATTTTCAGATTGGAAACATATCCAAAATGTGTGAAGGCTAGGGAGCGATTGGGCAAGGTGGTGTGAGGACTTGTTAGAAAAAATAGTAGGTCGTCCGCGTATGCTGCCACTTTATACTCCCTACCCTCCAACTTGAAACCCTTGATATCTGGGTTGTCGTTGATCAATCTGATGAACGGTTCCAGTGTCAGAATGAAAAGCAGGGGCGACAAAGGGCACCCCTGCTTAGTACCATTCGAGACCGCAACCTTTTCGGACAGGGCCCCATTGATTTTTAATTTAGCCGAAGGGTTCTTGTATATGGAAGCTATCCAAGCTAGCATCCGTGGGGGTAGTCCTATGTGTGTACAGGTGGCTAGCATGAAATCCCAGGAGACTCTATCAAAGGCCTTCTCCGCATCCGTGGACAGGAGAAGGCCCCTGATCTTTCCAGTGTGGGCAGCCGTGGTTAGTAGCATAGCTTTAGTCACATTGTCTTTCGCCTCCCTTCCCGGCATGAATCCCACCTGCTCTCGTCCCACCACCTTGTCCAGCAAGGGTCTCAACCTTGTGGCCAGGACCTTCGTAAACAACTTAAGGTCTAAGTTTAGTAGGGATATCGGTCTGTAACTGGAACATACTTCCGGGTCTTTGCCCCCCTTAGGTATCACCGTAATGTATGCTGAGAGAAAGTCTGGGGACGTTCTTGTAGTGTCTGGCAGGGAGTTCAAAGCCCCCACCAATGGTTTCGTCAGGATATCCATAAATGTCTTATAATAGATGGCCGTAAATCCATCTGGCCCTGGACTTTTTCCGGATTTCAGGTCTCGGATTGCTCTAGCCATTTCTATGTCAGTGATTGGGTCGTCTAGATTAGCGGTGTCAGTCAAATTTAGAGCAGGCAAGCCACTCCTCTTTAAATAGTCCTGAATTATCTCATGTCTGTCGCCCTGCAACCCCGCCGGTCTGTGTTGTGGCGACAGATTGTAGAGTTTAGTGTAAAAAGCGTGGAAGTGTTTCGCTATGGCGTCTGTGGTGACATCCAGTTTACCGTCCGGTCTTCTAATACCTTTGATTGTGTTTATGGCCATGGTATCTTTGAGGGCCCTCGCTAAAAGCCTCCCCGTCTTGTTTCCTGACTCGTAGTACAATTTTTTTCTAAAAAACAACATCCTTTTGGTTTTGTACTCTAATATCTGCTGTAAGGCTTTTCTCCTCTCTAACAATTCCGTGGCTGATTGTATGGATAGTGTTTGTTTATGTATGGTCTCCAGATCATTAATTTTATCCGTTAGTCTGTCAATTTCAGCTTTCCTCTCTCTCTTGCGTTTGGCTCCCAGTCTCATTAGCTCCCCTCTGATCATGCATTTGTGGGCCTCCCACACACTCATGGGGTCTAATCCTGGTGTAGTGTTTTGTACAAAAAACTCCTCCAGTGTGTGCTTTATCCCTGGAAGAAGTTCTGGATCTGTGAGGAGTGAGGCGTTAAGCCTCCAGGTTGAGCTCCGTCTATGTGAATTTACTGGGTGCAATGTTACCGAGATTGGGGCGTGATCTGACAAGGTTTGAATGCCTATGTGGGCCTGCGTCAGTCCCTCCAAGTCTCTCTGTGAAATAAAGAGATAATCTATACGTGAGTACCGGTCATGTGGTGCGGAGTAGAAAGTAAAGTCCCTACCCTCTGGGTGAACAAGGCGCCATGTATCTATCAAGTGAAGCGAATGAAGGAGTGTTTTGATCTTTTTGAGGGCCCTATAAGTCACGGAGGATTTACCCGTCGAGGTGTCAGCCTGCGGGTTCAGAGGTATATTAAAGTCCCCTCCTAGAATGAGGCACCCTGATGAGAATCCCTTTAATGCCTGTGTCAATCTCTGGCAAAACCTGACGTGATTCTTGTTCGGGAAGTACACGTTCGCCAGTGTAAGTGGTCTGCCTTCATATGTTCCCTTTAGGAACATGAACCTGCCCCCTGGGTCTGTCATCTGCTCTGATAATTCAAATGGGGCCTCCCTGCTTATGAGCACGGAGACCCCCTTTGACCTGGAGTCATTATTGGTTGCATGTATGGCCTTCGTAAAAAAGGAGTCGGTTAGCCTCTGAACGTGGTGAGTCTTAAAATGTGTTTCCTGTAGAAACACGAAATGTGGCTTACCTCTTCGGAGTTCTCTCAGGAGGGTAGTCCTTCTCTCAGGTATGTTTAATCCCCTGATATTGTGGGAGATAACCGTGGGCTGCTGCCCTAAGGAAGCATATGCCATTGTAAGGTCCCTTGTGGAAGGGTCTGGTACACTTCAGTTCACTTCCAGTGCCTCTGTAAAACAGACTTGTATCAATGTCACTTTACCGAATAACGATCCCCCTTGGGAATGTAGATCTAATGTAATATATATAATCAAAAAAAAAAAAAGCAAAGATATAGAAAAAGAGAGGAAAAAGAAAAAGAGAAAAGAAAAAAGGAGAGAAAATAAATCAGAAGAGTAATCTAGATCGTCAAATATTTAAATCTAACAAACTTCAAAATAGGTAGAGCATCAACTTCCCACCCTTTGAAGAGTACAGTGGGAGGCTGCGCTCTGTCCTGGTGCAACTGCACCCTCCTCCTCTTCGTCCCGGAACACAAACCGTGTAACCAGAAATGAAGAGCAGTGGTTAATAATAGTATCTGTAAAACAACTGTAAAAATTAACAGTACACTAGCTCAACACGCTATCCCTTTAAACATCATTATGTGGAATCTGAACATATTAAGAACCACCCTTAGTCCATGATCTAGAACCATAACCTTAACGCCCCAAAGAACTAGCTACAGTACTTGGCAGCTCTCACTGCTATGGGCGTTGACCAACTGGGTCACTGGTAGAAATTGTCCCTCCGATCTGCAAGACCCTCTTTGTGTTATATTTGGAACCCAGTCCTCAACAGATATACAAATCCTTTTGAGAAAACTCCGGAACTGTGTCTGAGTAAAGCATCAGAGTATCTGTCAAATAGTAGTGAACACAAGGGTCGGATGGGTGCTATTTTAATAGGAGCCCAGTGTGGTCTGACCGCCCCATACACCTCTGTGATCCAGTATTATTAATAGCCACCGACATAGAAGTGTCCCCGTTGGTTAGTGCCTCTAGTGAAATGTCTATAGGGGTTTCAGAGTTGTTGACAGGGTTCTGATCAAGGGTATAGTTATCCCGGTGTAATCAAAACAAAAAGGAATAAAAAACATAAAAGAAAAGTTTCACTCCGGGTGCTTAGTCAGCATCTGCAGAACGTTCCGGCGTCCGTTTCTCTCGCGGGGTGCCGGCCTTGGATCCTCCTCCTTTGCTGCTTCTCATCCGTTTGTGTGTTCCCCGATCTGGTGTGAAGTACGCTGATCTGGCGGGGCTGTCCTCCCCTGGTCTGACAAGGAAATCTGAGTACCAATCAGGGACCTCAACAGGTCCAAGGTCCAAGGCATCGCAAAACTCCGTGAGGTCTGCAGGAAATGCTGATGACCATTTTGTGTGACCAGCAGTGCGAACGGGAACCGTCATGAGTACCTCAAATCTTTCTCTTTAAGTTTCTTCAGGAGGGGGCGCAGGGCTCTGCGATTTCTCAACGTGATCTGGGAGAGATCCTGAAATAACATGACTGTCTCGCCATTAAAAATTATCCGGTCGTTCTTTCTTGCTTGTCTCATTATATCCTCCTTGACATTAAAGTCCCGGAGACAGCATATTATGTCCCTTGGGGGGGCCGAATCAGGGCCTCTAGGTCTGAGTGCTCTGTGAGCTCTCACAAAGTGGATCTCTGCATCTTCCTGTCATTCCAAAAGGCTGTTAAAAACCCTCTGCAAGGCCGGGATGGTCTGGTCCGCCTCCACCGATTCGGGGACCCCCGCACCCTAATATTATTCCTGCGCCCCCTGTTGTCCAGGTCTTCTAGGTGTCTGTTTACTTCAATAAAGTGCATTGAGTGTGTCCCCACTTCTCTCTCTAGCCGTCTGATGGCTTTATCCCTCTGTTTTCCCACCGCCTCTGTGGCCGCCAGCTTTTCAGTAAGGACCATTATATTGGACTTTAAGTCAGTAATGGCAGCTGAGAAGGTTGACTTTATGTCCGCTGCAAACCCCGACATATCAGCATATGTCAGTGGGTGGTCGGCATGTGATGGACCCCTACCTGAGTCCTCCGGAGCCGACTGGGAGTCCTCGCTGTAATCCTCCTCGTGGCGGCTCGGCGCCATTTTGGCTTCCTGTCCGGAGCGGGCCGCTGACCTAGGCTTAAACAGTTCCGAGATGTTTCTGGCCGAGGAAGACGCCAGTCCCCTTCGAGAGCGGGATCGCGGGGTGTTGAAGGCTCTTTTACCCGGCATTTAGTGCTGGTCGGGTGGTTCTAAAGCTATGGGATCTCGTGTTGTAGCCGGAGCGCCGCTAGTGTGCTGCCATCCTCGTTGCGCGCCAAGCCACGCCCGATGGGCAAAACTTTTAAGCCGCATCGGCCCTATGCAGCGGCCTATCTGGATGATGTCGAGAAGAGGAAGGTTTGGGACTTTAAATGAGACGTGCAGGTCACACATCTCCATCCCTGGTATTTGTAATATAAGAAGGGTTTGGGACTAAATGAGAAGGGTGTGCGAGACAGACAGACAGTCAAAACTGGCAATTAACATCTTTATTAATGGAGTATAACCATAATGACATGGACTGTGCCCAATCCAGCGGGCTAACCAGAATTATAATGAATAAGCAATGATACATGTATAAATACACACATAATGTCACAAATTGATTAAAGAATAATGTATCAAAAGGAGGGAAAATAACCACTCCTTACCACAAAAAATATCTGTTATATACTTGCATGCCAGTGGAGCACAAGCCGCATGTGACCAAGGGGACACCGGCCGCCCCACACGACACTATTTTACACTCCTTATGGGGATCGTGTCATGTGCCTGGCTTTTTCCCAGTGACCCTGCAGCTTGTGCTCCACTGGCATGCAAGTATATAACAGATATTTTTTAGTGGTAAGGAAGGAGTGGTTACTTTCCCTCCTTTTGATACATTATTCTTTAATCAATTTTTGACATACTATGCAACCGTACTGATATTACATATATATATATATATATATGTATATCTATATATATATATTTTTTTTTTTGTAGCATTTGGTATACAAAGAGTGTGGAATTCACACGAAACACATCAGGCCTATGATATGTACCCTATTCTCTATCCAAGTACCTCAAAATCAGTGATCAGAGACTATGATACTAGCTTTTTTTTGTATATGAAGTACTATTTACCTGCACCCCTTGTGACATTATGTGTGTATTTATACTTGTATCATTGCTTATGCGTTATAATTCTGGCTAGCCCACTGGATTGGGCACAGTCCATGTCACTATGGTTATAGTCCATCAATAAAGATGTTAATTGCCAGTTTTGACTGTCTGTCTGTCTCGCACGCCCTCCTCTTTTAAAGTCCCAAACCCTTCCTATATTATCTGGATGATGTCGTCATCCACAGTCCAGATTGGGAATCACATCTGCCCCGGGTGCAGACAGTAGTAGATTCACTGATGGTAGCAGGTTTAACAGCCAACACGAAGAAGTGTGACATAGGTCTTGAGGAGGCCAAATACATTGGGTATGTCATTGGACGAGGTCTGATTAAGCCCCAAACCAATAAGATTGAGACTACTCAAAAGTGGTCCAAACCGCTGAACAAGAAACAGGGCCTTCCTGGGGATTACAGGGTATTACCGAAGCTTCATCCCCGACTTTGCCACCATTGTCGTCCCTCTGACCGATCTGACAAATTGTAGAGCATCAGGAATGGTTAAGCTGAAAAGACCTTCCAGAAATTGAAGCAAGCCCTTTGTGTACAGCGGTGCTCGTGAACCTTGGCCTTCACAAAGGAGTTTGTCATTCAAACCAGCGCCTCTGAGGTGGGACTAGGTGCTGTTCTGTCCCAGAGCAGAGACAGTGAGGAGCACCTGGTCGTCTACTTAAGCAGGAAGCTTAATAGACATGAAAAGAATTATGCCATTGTGGAAAAGTAGTGGCTGATTATCAAGTACCTTAGAGGCCCTAAAATACTACCTGCTGGGAAGGTCATTCAGGCTAGTCACCGGCCATGCCCCCTTAAGTGAATGTGTAACAACCGGGCGAAAAATAGCCTGGTGACTAGGTGGTTCCTGGCCCTGCAGCCGTTTAAGTTCTCAGTGGAACACCACACTGGAAGGCTCCAAAATAACGCCAATGGTCTTTCCTGGGCCCACTGCATGGTCAGGACAGTTGCTGCTTGAGCAGAGGGGGGGATATGTGACATTATGCGAGGCACCACAATGGACGGGCAATACTTGTCGTCTCGCATGCGATCATTTTGAGGCGACTAGCGGGGTTTTTCCGGCCACCGTAGCAGAGCTGGTTCCGGCCCAGATTTTCTGGTCCACTCAAACCCCTCTCCACCTGCATTTAATGATCAGGAAGAGATCTCACTTGAGCTTGATCCTGGATCTTAGAGGGAGAAAGCTGAGAGAGCTCTGTGTGCTACTTTGGACTTTGAATGTGCTTATGTTTTGCGGGTGTCAGGGACAGCCCCACACTGCATAGAGAGGAATCTCTTCGTTTACTGTAGCGCCAGACAGTGTGGTTTTGTTTTCCATTTCTGTTTGTTTTGAACTTGCAAACCTGTACAAATAAACCTAGCAAGTCGCCAGACTTTAAAGAAACTGACATCCATGCTGCATCTTTTCCCCTGAAAAGTGATCCCCACTAGCTAATTTCCCACAATATATTGGTTGTAACGTGTGGGTTTGAGTTACTGTTGCCTTTCTATCATCTCAAACCAGTCTGCCCATTCTCCTTTGACCTCTGACTTCAAGAAGGCATTTTCGTCTACACAACTGCCGCTTACTGGATTTTTTCTCTTTTTCGGACCATTCTCTGTAAACCCTCAAGATGGCTGTGTGTGAAAATCCCAGTAGATCTGCAGTTTTTGAAATACTCAGACCAGCCCGTCTGGCATTAACAACCATGCCACAGTCAGTCACTGAAATCCCCTTTCTTTCCCATTCTGATGCTCGGTTTGAACTTCAGCAAGTCGTTTTCACCATGTCTAGGTGCTTAAATGTATTGAGTTGCTGCCATGCAATTGGCTGATGAGCAATTTGTGTTACCAAGCAATTGAACAGGTGTACTTAGTAAAGTGGCCAGTGAGTGTATATTGCATTACAAACTGCATTTCAGCTGAACAGACCTAAAATTGGCAAAAAACCTGATCCCAGGATCAATTGTGATAGAATTCATGTGGGCTGTACATGCCAGACTCTGGATTTTAAATGGCAAAATACTGCCAAGAATCCTAGGTGACATCATTAAAGTGTTTGTTAACCCCCCACAAAATAGAGATCCTGGTTCCTTAAAGCAGATTAAACAGCACAGTGCTTGTGCTGTGTAATCTGCCCCCTCTAAACTGTAAAGAAACCTGCCCGAACCTGCCACTTTCTGTGTCTGTCCTTACTCTGCTCCCATCTCTCCCTCCTTCCCTCCTCCCCACCTGTCAGCTCATTGCAGTGTGTGTGTGTGTGTGTGTGTGTGTGTGTGTGTGTGTGTGTGTGTGTGTGTGTCTCCGCCTCACCGCTATTAGTAGAAGTATTAAATATTCACTGCCAGCCCTTCCGCTATAGTAATGCAGAGCCCACTGTATATATATTTTCCAAAAACAAGGCTTGTAAATATCTAATTAGAGCTGTCTGCAGGCCGGTCATGTGACTCATGCCCGCTTTTCAGCTCTGAGACAAGGCATCTGCAGGAGAGACTGAGCGGCCATGTGATCGCCCCAGCTGATGTCAGAGGGAGATCCTGGCCCCTCTTGCAGAAGCCATCCATTGGAGCTGAGAAGAAGCCACAAGTCACATGACCGGCCTAAAGAGAGCTCTAAATAGCTATTTACCAGCCTCGTAAAGCCTATAAAGAGAGAGAAGAAAGATGACCTGACTAGTCTGCTGCTGCTCCTTAATTGCCAACTCACAGGGTGGGGAGTGACTATCAGTGTTAATTTTGGCAGCAAATTTCAATTTAGTTTTAGTCTTAGTCTTTTGACTAAAATGGCATTTTAGTTTTAGTCGTATTTTAGTAATCTCAATTGTTTTAGTTTTAGTCATATTTTAGTCGACTAAAATGTTTTAGTCGACGAAATTAACACTGGTGACTATGCTGTTTTTCTTCGCTATAGTAGAGAGGAGGAAGGACACCAACCTGGCAAGTAAATGGCATATTCTTATTTAGGCCAGACAAAGCAACTATATACTGGACACAAAAAGAGAGGGGTTCAAATTATCAAATCATTTTCCATTATGCCTCCATTATCAGACCCTTTGCTGTGTTAGCACGGTATGTAATTGAAATTGAAAGAATGCATATCACCAATTACTTATCAGAAGTTTATAACAGAACTCAAATATATCTCAGCACCACAAACTGAAAATGCTAGTTAAAGTGGATGTAAACCCACCACCCACCCAGTACAAACTAATGACACAGTATTAATGTATATATACATGCAAGCCTCCTGCATCTCTTCCTCCCCTTCAAATGTCCTTTCTGTAAGCACTAGCAGCTCTGTAAAACTCTGAAATCAGAGGGTGTCTGTGTTTGCTGGAGTTTGGTGGTTGGAGTTGTGATGTCACAAGCCTCCCCACCCACCTCTATACTGAGACATTGAGGAGGAGGGGGGGGTGTAAAACTTTCTCTGCTGTGAAGGAGATAAGCAAATTGCTTGTCACTCACAGAGCAAGGGGCGGATTGACTGTGTATTTCCCTGTTAGTCGGATTTTCTCTTCCTGAAAAAAGATAAGCTCATTACTCCCAGTTGGATTAACTCTTTGTGGCAAGACTGGGCACAGATGATATGACATGCTATACTCTACTAGGCAGAGTTTTTTTTTTTTTCGGGTTTACATCCACTTTAATTCATTTTTTTATCATTCAAACCAAATTCCCCCATCCATTCATGTCTCCATGCTTTATATTGTTGAGAAATCACTTTGAAAAACAACCCCCTAACATTTCTAGCTGCAGCCATCTTGAGTAAGGGCAGACAATGCATATAGCATTTACTTCCTGGAATTCATCTGCCCTTAGCTCAGACATGTCGACAAGAGGGTGTGCTTAGCTGAGAAAACCCCTCTTGCTCCCTCCAGATGAAAAAAAGGCCCATTAAGACCCTTGGGGTGTATGACATAATTTTGACCTAGTCCAGAATCAGGAAACGACTCAAGAAATGCAAGAAAAAAGGTTGAATCAACTAAATATAATATACCTTGCAATGTATTTACTAATGCTAGCAGCATAAGGATTAAAAATAGTTAATATTGATTAAGGCTATGTGCACATCTATGCTGTTGTGGTTGATGCAGTTGTCCGGCAAGTTTTGCGATGCATTTTGCATTTTTGAACACACAATTTTGATGTGTTTTTGCATGCAGTTTTAATGTGTTTTGTTTTTTTTCCCTCCATAACAAATCGCTGTTGCATCCTTAAAAAACGATGAGTCATCAGCTGTCAGCGGGGTTCCTCACTAATAGCTGAATCTAAAACAAAAGAATTACCAGCAAAGAAAAAACAGAAACAAGAAAAAATGGCATAGGGTCCCTCCAATCCATACCAGGCCTATCGGGTCTGGTATGGATTTTGAGGGGGACCCCACATCAATTTTTTTTTCCAAAATATAGCATGGGACCCCCCCAAAATCCATATCAGGCCCTTATCGGAGCATGCAGCAAGGAAAGAGGGGGGGGATGAGCGAGCAGCTCTGCCCCACCTCCCCCCCCCCCCCCCAAAAGCACCTTGTCCCCATGTTAGTGCAGTGCAGTTATGTGCAGTTCATAAAAAAGGGTAAATTTTTTAACAAGAAGTTGAATGATCTCTGACAGAACAAAGTGAATATATTGCCGTGTACAATGTTTCTCCTTTAAAAAAAAAAAACTAGCATTATGCCTGTCTCCAAAAGTGTTCCAATATTTCACATCAATTTATATACACAGTTCAAGGGGGTCAGAAAATTTCTATGCAGAATTAGCAATGCCAAGACGATTTATGTGCCTCAGCAGTAGACTTTGGTGAGGCTTAAACCTACAATTTATCTACTCATGTGATGGTATTAGACATGTTTCAGCAGACTGAGCCAGGTTACTGGATGAATTCCGACTGTCTGCAGCGCTCACTGCATGGTTGATCCTGTCCTTCCTAATTGCCCTAATACACATCAGTAATTCATACGGTCTCTTTTCTCCCTATTCCCTGGAGAGAAACAAAGATTTCCGTCAGTTTTCTCCTGTTTCTGAAGCCAAAAGGCAAATTTTTCTACCATGCAATTTAATTCAGTAACTCAATATGGTGAAAACACCAAGCATAAATCGTATGAAATGGCGCGTCGTACGCGGCTGATTTCGCATTGACAAAAAACAGACTTAATGAGTAGTCCTATAATCTTTACCTTCACGGTCAGTGCTACATTTCCACAGGAACTAACAGTTATTATAATTATATCTGTGTGCATCTGCTTGTAAAACTACAATACAATAAATGTATTTTACTTCAGCTTCTGCATAATGAGAAAGATGTGCTATAGAACAAAACAGGCAGAAGAAGCTTTTTTTTTTCTCTGCCGTGGAGAATGTAATGCATTTATAATCCATGCCTTGAATTTTATACATTTTACATTACAATGATTCTCTTTCTTTCTCTCACTTTTCTCTCTTTCTTTTAGCCCAGCTGCTACTGCCGTGATATCACTAGCATTTGGACGCTATATCCTCGAGCCCTTCTTTATGTCATGTGAAATACCAGACCTCGCTATCAAATTAGTCACAGCTTTTGGAATAAGTAAGCACTAACATTACTGATGAGACTTGTATTCATGCAAAAACAAAACAATGAGATGTAAAATTATCAGCGTATATTATGTTTTCCATGAAACTGTTGCTGATTTTGTAATGATTATTAGAAATGATTAAAGTGTCATTAAACCAAAAAAAACTTTTAAATGTCCATGCCTTCAAAAGTATTATATGTACCATACAGCAGAAGCTCCCCATCCTTAATCTGGTCAAGTTATTAAATACCTGATTGATCTTGCAGTTGCCATTGGCTTCCCTCATGCCTGTGGCAACACTATCACAGCTTATCCTCTGGCTGCTGCGTTGCCAACGCTCATTGTACATGCGCCCCCCAGTACCCATTCACTTCCTCCTTGTCTAGCTTGTTTTAGAAGGATAGAGATCGCGCTGGACTGATTTGATTGGTCACTGGTTATAAACAGGAAATCAGATGGGCAGAATGGGAAAAGTTTCTTTCCCAAGTATGGTGCCCAACTGTTGTATGGGTGATAGTGAGCCCTGTCGGTGGCTTGGGCTGCTACCTCAAGATGCGGCCGGATGGTCGCTCCGTAGTGTCAAGAGTGGTGAATATAAAGGTGCGCCCCAGACTATGATAATTATGAAAAAAAACACTTTAAAAGGGGTACAGGTCAAGAACCTGGTGGTCAGATTTTCAAGACATCAGGTCTAAGGCAGACCCTAACAGGACTTCTCACAAGCAGCAGCCCTGCGAAAGGGGGAGACCTTGGTCCCCCAAAACGCATTGGCTCTTGTCTAACACCTGTACCCCATTAAAGTGTTTTTTTCATAATTGTCATAGTCTGGGGCGCTCCTTTATATTCACTATCCTTGTCTAGCTGGAAGCCATCCCACATGCCTATTTTCATCAGCTTGAGGAGTGGCTCCAGCATGTGGAGTGAGAGCTCCTCCAACCACTCTCTGCCCTGCATGATTGGGTCTTTTAGAGCAGTTCAAGCAGGGAAAAATTACATAGCTGTGCATCTGCACAAACTCTATCTCCACCATTTATTACTATTCTATGATTATTACTGTTATGATATAGGAGGTACAGGAACAGTCACATACATGTACAAGATGGGCTTTCTTCTGGGTTTGGGGCATGCACATGCCAACCAGTACTGTGACTGGACACAGCATCAGTTTGGCAGTAGATTTCAGCCAATAATTTTGACCGCTGTCTGCAAAACGCACAAAATAGCAGCGCGATTTTACCGAGTTTTGCATTTTCCGCGGCCAGTGATCAAAGTAGTTTAAATGTACATCAAGCATTATAATGTTTTTTTTTTTAAATGTATCTATACATAAATGTTTTGCCTTTCATTTCTATTTTAAACTAAATGGGATGTTTTAGAAGTTGATCGTTTACAATCGCTTTAACCCCTTCCCCGACAGTGTCATTAGTATAGTGTCAATGTACAGTATTATCACTGATCACTGTATTAATATCACTAGCAATGTCAGTGTCAATTATTGACCCTCCCAGATAGTGTCTGTTAACGCCAGAACAGTCCTTCTATAAGTCGCTAATCACATCCATTATAGTGTACCATCTATAGCTGCATAAATTCCAGTATACGGAATATACCATTGTTTGTAGGAGCTATTACTATCACCCAAACCAATTAATATACACATATTGGGATTTTTTTTTCAAAGACATGTAGTAGAATACATTTTAGCCTAAATCTATGAAGAAATTTGTCTGAATGGGTTTATTGACACTTTATTGTTTCTTGACAAGGGCACTGTCTTTATGATGCTCCTTTCAGAATGGAAGTTATAAAGTCAAAAATTAGGTTTTGGTATTAACTAATTAGCTAACTTGTATATGTTTACCTCATACTGTTATAATAATCATCTTCTGAAGTTGTTGCCAAACAAGTGAACTTTTAATGTAACTGTGAAGTGGTAAAGGTAAAAAAATATATATATCTTTGGGATACATATTTGGTATATTGGTGCACATTTTGGTGAAAAGACTACGATAATGTATATTAATAGATCATTGCTAAGAAAAGATGCTGATGGGAATGGAGTTACCGATTTTGTAGGCAGCTAATGATGAATGTCATCGAGAGTAGCCTTTGTGTTACAGCACTTATTAAAAAAGGCAGGAGTGGTTCATTTTTTTTTTTTCACTTTGTTATTAATTTTTATACATTTTTTTTTTCTTTTGATTTTTTGGGGGTTGACTTACTAAAATCAAATAAACTGTTAACTGTGCAAAGGGAGGTAGGGCAAAGATGAAGGTGCATTCCAAAGACACAGGGTAATTTTGCTCCTCCAAAGTAGACCTAAACAAAATCACTAAAATTTCATATAACCTGTATTGTGTCAAAGCTGAACTCCAGCTTTAGTTCCAGTGTTCTACAGCTCTATAGGCTCTTCTCCTGTACTGAAATTATTTACTTTGATTTCACTGCATACTGTGCACAGTATGCATTATAAGCTGCATCATGTCAGATTAAGCATACCATATTTCCTGGCTGGAGGATGTATAGCATCATCTAGTCCAGTGGTTCTCAACGCCGGTCCTCGGGACCCACTAACAGGTCAGGTTTGCAGGATAACTGAAATGCATCACAGGTGATATCATTTGCTGCTCAGTGATAGCAGTATTCTAGTCTGCATCTCCCCAAGGTAATACTTAAAATCTGGCCTGTTGGTGGGTCCCGAGGAATGGAGTTGAGAAACACTGATCTAGTCCTTTCCTCCCTTGCCAACCCTTTTCATTAATTTGATTTTAGCTGTTCTTATTATGGAGGCTCAGCATCACCTATGGGCGTTATCTTGGGTGACCTGCATGCAAATGCAGTCTCCCTTGGAATGTCCTTCAGACAGAAAGTGACACCCACCCATGAAGGCATTTTGAAATTTGCATAATAATCATAAGACTGCTTTTAGTTTATTAACCACTTCAGCCCCGGATGGATTTACCCCCTTCCTGAGCAGAGCACTTTTTGCAATTCGGCACTGCGTCGCTTTAACTGGCAATTGCGCGGTCATGCGACGTTGTACCAAAAAAAAAAAAAAAAAATTGATGTCCTTTTTTTCCCTCAAATAGAGCTTTCTTTTGGTGGTATTTTATAACCTCTGCAGTTTTTATTTTTTGCGCTATAAACATAAAAAAGAGCTACAATTTTGAAAAAAAAAAAAACAATAGTACTTACTTTAATCACAATATTCATCTGTAAACGTGTTTGGACAAGTAAAAAGTATAAAATTCCAAAAAGATTAATTTAAAAACTGACCGTGTAAACTGTCACACAAATAGTGTGGTGGTATGATTAAAATAACATCAATTATTAAAGTGTATTTAGTGCTAGTTGAACGAAAAAATGTGCTAGTATGTATGTGCCAGCATAGTGGTAGGTAACTTTCTCGTACTTGTCCAAACACGTTTACAGATGAATATTGTGATACAACACTGTGTGATTTGATATTTGCATCATTTGATTTTAGCACGTATGCACTTTCTATGACTTATGGTCTAAACATAGAGGCTCACATATCAGGAAGCATATACTTTAGAGGTGACACACCCCAATACTAGCACGTGATACTAGCACATACTGCTTGTTTTACAAATCCCAATACTCGGACAGCGCCATATCCAGCCACACCGATTAACTGTTACAAATCCCACCTGCGGGAGGGAATTACTGGAGGGCAGCAGTCGAGTATAATAATCCTAAGCTCGATACACACTTTTATACAATAGTACTTACTTTGCTATAATAAATATCCAAAAAAAGTAAAAAAAATGAAATTTCTTCCTCAGTTTAGGCCAATATATATTCTTCTACATATAAAATCACTGCTTAGTGTAGCGCCAAATATAATAGAAATAAGAAAAATGAAAGTCCATAGGATAGTCCATATACGACAAGAGCAACCCCAGTGGTGAGAGTGTGTCCTATCTTCTCACCTGTGCAAAAATTGTGATAGACTAAGCCACCACCAATAAGATTGGCCCCTCACCTCACCTCATCTGCGGCCATGTTTATGGGACTAGGACGCTAGTCGAACTGTCTGTATGCCAGCACTCGGTATTGAGTGCATCTGCATGTGAGTGTAATACTATTTTATTGATTTTTAAATAAATTGTGAAACGGAGAGCATTAGATCTATTCCTTCTTTTATATGGATGGCCATTTGTTGATGGATCTCGTATTGGAGCTGTGATTATTGGAAGATCCCAGGAGTGTACCCACAGGCTCTGTGACCTTATGCAGGTCGAATATATGAGGTGATGGGCCAATCTTATTGGTGGTGGCCCAGTCTGTCACGATTTTTGCACAGTGAGAAGATAGGACAGTGAGAAGAACGTTTTTGTGAACAAGGCCTTAAAAATATCAGAAAACTGTTTATAACTAAATTATACCATCAGAATTGAATTTATATAATCATAGGCATATATATATTAATCTATGTGACATGTACCTTGTCAATTGTTAGGTTTTTTTTTTTATGTGATTTAGACATAATGTTTTTATACCTAACAAAACATATACAGTTAATTCTCAAAATGTATACTTTAATCTCTGTAATGAATCCCAAATGCAGATTTGAAAACCTTGTGCTTAAAAGTTTTATGACAAGAATGGCACAAACGTGTGATATTAAATCTCATTGCAATAATGGGGTTAATTAGTAAAAACAATGAGGCTGTTCACTTTGCAAAAGGGAGTTGCATTTTGCAAGGGAGTATTCCCTAGAGCTTAGTGAATGTGTTGAACTTCCACGTTGCAAATAGTACCCATGTGCAAGGAAAATAAAAAACAGCATTTTTTCTTGCACATGATTGGATGATGGGAGTCAACAGAGCTTCACCTCATTCCCTAAGCCCCAGGAGAAATTCCTTTGCAAAATGAACAGGTTTTTTTGCCTTTAGTAAATCAACCCTAATAGGCCATAGTTTGCCACACACAAATGCATAATTAGGTGCAAAATGACATCAGTAAAGAAACTGGATACTCTATTTTGTCTTTGGTTTAGCAGGGAATCCTAATTAATTACAAGCTAAGCCAAAATGCTTTCAGAATATCAAATCTAGCCAAAACTACATTGAAAAAAAAAAAACAAGTGGCTGCGGAAAAGTAAGAATTCAAAATATCAGGCTGACCACCTGTTGCATGAGAAACCTTCTATAGACACATGGGCATTAATAATTAAATGGTGGCTAAAATGCCAGATTGGGTTTTTGAGGTTAATTCATTTATTCATACTTCTTAAAAAATGAGAAGACTGAAACACAGCAGATGCTGAAAAACATCAAGGTCACTGAGATCACAGGAGCGTGAGAAAAAAGCCCCGCAGGCATGGTGTATTGCTTGTACATTTATGACGAAGCAAGACCTCAGAACTTGTGTAACAATCCAGGCTTGGTGATCATAATTATGCACAAACTAATTGCAAGGGATGGAAATTTCAGGAAATACAAGTCTCTTTGTGGGAAATTGAGGAAGCTAACTCATTGCTGGCTAGAAAAAATTATTTTACTGCAATATTGCATCAGCCTGATCGTAATTAAAACAGGCGTGACATAGATTGCTTGCACTGTATGAATGATTTTATTGCAACATTCATATGAATAAGTTATTACATGCTTTTACTGAACTATTCTTTTTCCTGTATGCAGAATGTAGAAGCATAGAAACATAGAAAAGTGACGGCAGAAGAAGACTGAGTAGTCCATCGAGTCTGCCCCTTTTTTTTTTTTTTATTTTTTTTTTACATTAACCTTGTTGTCTGACTATGGATTTATGTTTATCCCAAGCATGTTTGAAGCCATTTACTGTTGACTGTCTCACAACCTCTGTTGGTAGTTTATTCCAATCATCAACCACCCTTTCAGTAAAATAATACTTTCTAAGATTAGTTTTGAACTTCCCCCCAGTTAGTTTGAGGTCATGTCCCCGTGTTCTTGATTTTGGTTTCATATTGAAAAGACTGCCCTCCTGAACCTTATTCACCCCCTTGAGGTATTTAAAGGTTTCAATCATGTCTCCCCTCTCCCTTCTTTCCTCCAGACTGTACATATTAAGTTCCTGAAGTCGCTCTTGATATGTTTTATCCCCCAGACCTTTCACCATTTTAGTTACCCGTCTCTGAACTCGTTCTATTTTATCAATATCTTTTTG
>BLSH010256151.1:302850-327218 GCA_018402905.1 Glandirana rugosa
TGACCATCAATTGGTGAACTTATGTCCTGCAAATATGGGGGAAGGACGGGTCTGGTTAAAAGTCGAAAGTCGCGAGAGTGTGAAACTTAGAGTTAATGAGAGAGTACGATGTGACGTGGGTTTGTTTTAAACACAGTAAAAAAAGTGTGTTTATCTCGAAAGAAAACCACCATAAATTCTTCGAGAACCAAAAAATAAAAAACGCTATATTAACTTTTTTCACGCTTTTAAAACTTTTTTTTTGTTAAAACAAATCAAAAATATACACTAATTTGGGTTATTTTTACCAAAGATAGGTAGCAGTATAGGTTTTGGCCAAAATTTATGGACAAAAATTACTTATTTGCAAAATTTTATCACAGAAACTAAACAAAATTGTTTTTTTTTCAAAATTTTCGCACTTTTTTCAATTATATCGCAAAAAATAAAAAACCAAGAGCTTCTTAAATACCACCAAAAGAAAGCTCTATTTGTGTGAAAAAAATGACACAAATTTTGTTTGGGTGCAGTGTAGCATGAGAGAGTAATTGAGATTCAAAGTGTGAGAGCGCTGAAAGCTGAAAATTGGTCTGGGCAGGAAGGGGGTATAAACGTCCTGTATTCAAGTGGTTAACTACCAGTATAGGTTGTGGCTCTCATTTGGGACACTCTAGCACTTTACAGTTGTGCACTGACTTTGTATTTTTTATTATTATTCATTTTATATATGTGTTATTTAAGGAGAGACACCAGTGTTTAAAATAGGGCAGAGACACTTTTTTGGGTTTAAAGAGGATATACCACACCAATTTTACAGAGCAGCGCCACATCCGCCACAAAATTACCCATTTTTTAACTACACCTAGGTGAAGTTACGGTGGGGGCTGCAGCTCTAAGAGTAATTTCGGCTTTCTGTCTGCGTGGAACACATACATATAATTAGTGCCTTCATACTGGTTCCTAACGTTGTATTCCGTATTGAACTACAGGTAAACAAGGTAACAAAGAAATGCTAATTATATTTTAAAGCATTCATAATATATCTGTAAAAAAAAAAAAAAACTCTTTCTGTATAGCCAAACCATTGAATCAGTATTTATCCGGCATTAAAATCCCTTTGTTTTATATAGTACTTGGTGAAAAACAGCAAATAACTATTGACTTACAACTTTGCTCAAAGATAGGCTATGTATCACAATTACATTCCTCTTTTTATTACAAAATAGCTTTGCTATAGGCAAGATATGACATCTAGGATCAAAATGACCACAGCACAACATAACTAGCGGTCCTTGACCTTCTAATATCTCCAGTATCCTTTACACAGGAGCAAGTCACAATTTGATCTAATCTTGCTGAGCTGATGGCAAAACGGAAGTAAATAGAAAAGAAACACAACAGTTTTTATTAGAGCATGGGTCTTATAATGCAGCTTAAGCAAGATATTGTTAATCCATATTTAAAAGGTCACAGGTACTAACAGAACAAAGAGCAGAGCACCCAGTCTTCTTAACATTTTTCTCTGAGGACGACCTGTAAAAATGAAATGCTAACTATATTTTGCTAGCTTGGCTATTTAGCAGCTTCCTCCTTGTTCTCTAGGCAAGCAATTTATAATTATTTTTTAATGCTGCAGAAATACTTCTTACAAAATAAAGGAGGACCAAATTATTTGAGCACTAGGGACAATTCAAAATATTTTTATTTTTTATACAGTGGGATCTCAAATAATTTATTGTTTAATCGGGTAAAAATGTGATTAGTTTCTTTAACTTTGTGGATAGTAAGGTCTTACATCATTAGATGAATATATACAATTATTGGGAATGGCAAAAGTTTTTTAGAGGACATGGAATGAAGGTTGGATGAGTGAAACGGCTTGTTGTGGGAATGGACTGCCCCTAGTGCTAGTCTGGAGAGTTCATGATTGCATGTAACTACAGTGAATTGAGAGACGCTATAAAGTCTTTTTTTTATAAGTAACTAAAATAAAGATGTTATATTTACCTGCTCTGTGCAAGGGTATTGCACAGAGCTCCTCTTCTGGGGTCCCCAGCCAGATTTTTTGGCTCCTCCTTCTGACTGTTTGCCACCATAGGAAGGCACTTCCTATGGGAGCGCATGTGACACACACACAGCCTTGTTAGCCCCGACTCCCACTCCTGCTTCAAATGCTTTGACTGACAGCAGCAGGAGCCAATGGCTCCCACTGCTCTCAGCCAAGCTTGTGAGAGCATAGAGAAGAAGAGAAGACCTGAGATGGGCACAGCGCTGGATCAATACAAAACTTGGGAAAGTATTTGGGAGAGGGGGTTAAACAGCAGCTGGAAGGCTCTTTACCTTAACCACTTTAGCACCAGAGGGTTTACCCCCCCTTCTTCCTGACCAGGCATTTTTTGCGATATGGCACTGCATTACTTTAACTGACATTTGTGCAACATTGTACCCAAATAACATTTTTGTCCTTTTTTTCCCCTCAAATAGAGCTTTCTTTTAGTGGTATTTGATCACATTGATTTTTTGCGCTATAAACAAAAAAGATCGACAATTTTGAGAAAAAAAAAACAATATTTTTTACTTTCTGCTATAAAATATATCCAATAAAATAATGTAAAAAATCAACTTTCTTCATCAATTTAGGCCAAAATGTAAACTGCTACATGTTTTTGGTAAAAATAAATATCCCCATTAAGTGTATATTGATTGGTTTGCACAAAAGTTCTAGCATCTACAAATTTTGGGAATTTTTTTTTTTTACTAGTAATGGCGGTGATCAGCGACTTATAGCTGGACTGCAATATTGCGGCAAACAAATCAAACACCTAACTGACACTTTTTAGGGACCCGTGAGTTTAGGGATACAGTGATCAGTGCTAAAAAATATGCACTGTCCCTGTACTAATGACACTGGCAGGGAAAGGGTTAACAGCAAGGGTGACAAAAGGGTTAATTGTATGGCTAGGTTGTGCTTACTCATTGTGGGGGGTGTGCTTTGAATAGGGCAAGGCAAAGATCCATGTTCCTGCTTAGCAGAAACACAGGCTCTGTGCCTTCCATTCTGACAGAATGACAATCTGCCTTGTTTACACTGGCATATTGTTGTTCTGCCCGTGTAATCAGAGGGTGCAGGTGGACATCGGGTCCATGGTACCTGTTGCTGGGCTCCCGTTGTGTAGAATCACAGTGGGAGCGAGTTGCCGTTGGCGCGTGCATGCGCCCCAGACCCGAAAGTGTCAGATCATGTACTAGGTACGTGATCTGGTGCAGAGCGGATTCCCTGCCACAGTAAATACTGTTTTGGCTTTAAAACCACTTTATCTAATCTTGCTAGTTGGAGATAAGTAACAGGTCCATGTTTAACTTATCTAAAGCCAATTACTTTTCTTTAGTTTTGGATAAAGTATGAACTAGTATTCAGTAAATAGCTCAGATATGTTGGTGGGTGCTGGTCGATACAGTATGTAGAGATATATTTTAGTTTTTGGGGCTGAAAGACCAGCAAACTTTAGACTCTACAATACCAATACTTTAGAAACTAAAGGATTTAGTTGTTGGTAAAATTTGACCCCTGGATGATCTGGTCCACCTCAAATCTTAACTATATTTGTTTTTATACATACTGTGATTTCTGTCACTTGTTCAACATTACAAATTCAATAAAAATTCTATTGTTTAGCAAAGAAAAAAAAAACATCTCAATTATGCAGCTTTTATATGCAGATTTTACCCAGACTGCATAAAGAATGATAAAGTGCTGATCCAAAACATGTAAGTGCAGGGTTTGCTATATATTGTTTTTAATATGTGGAATGAAATAAGCCGGAAAGAGAGCTGTGTAATTAAAATAGAAAATGAGTCATTTATGGCATGCATAATCATTTTCAAACTCTTACAATAAGTTGTAATTATATAACTCTTGGTTTGAAGAAATCATGTACAGTAATTATATACAGACAAGCATGGGATTTAATTAGTGAGCCGTTTACAAAGCCGAAATGGTCATACCAAGTTACAAACATTTATTTTAAAGCTATCTACAGAGTATCACCAGATGATAAAGACTGAAAATGTTGGAACAGCTTCTTTGCTGCCTATAGTAATTAATCCGCTATGGAATAAGCCCATAAAGCAAACTTTATTCCATAGGCAGATATTTTCACAAGAGGCAATGGAATGACGCTGAGTTTGTGCACAAAAAATGGAAAATGCTGCTATATGTGAACAATATAATCGAATGTATTGTCAAGACTGGGCATGATGCAGTTAAATTGATCAAACTTCATTATTGTGGACCAATAGCAACGGCTCAATTAACATCAATTACAGTATTACTTGTGTAGCCCAGTCTGCAGCACTGAAAGGAAAGGGGTTCTGTGTCTGACAGCTGAGGAGACATTTACACAAGCACAGCTACAGCAGGGGACCTCTTTATTGTGGGGCTAAGTACAGTTGTTATTGTGCCTACCCTCTACACAATAGGAAGGCGCACAAGGCGTGGACTATGAGGATTATGGGAGGTGTAGTTCTGACAGATTGAGCTGGCTTGGTGAGCTGGAAGGAATAAACTGCAAATCCCACAAAGCACTGGGGCAAAGAGGATAGGTATTTGTTTGCTGTTCTGAGAGGACTGGGTGCACATTAAGGGCTCTTTCACACTAGCAGATCGTTTGGGTCCGCCTGTCAGTTTTTCAGGCATACCCGAAGGGACGCTCCATTGTCCTCTATGGAGCGACAGATGTCAGCGGTGACACGTCCGCTAACATCCAATCCGCTCCGATCCACCAAACACAGATGGATGGAAACCCTATTTTCCATCCACCTGGCAGATCGGATTGTATGAACACGGACAGACGGTCCATGTTCATCCGATCCTCCATAGAGGAGAATGGAGCTGTGACAGGTCAGTTTCTGCATGGAGTGCAGAGACTGTCCTGTTATCCACCGGCTCAGCGGGGATCAACGGATGGATGGGGCCTAAGGGGCCTAAGTCCCTACACACGATCAGAAAATTGTACTAAAAATACCACTTTAGAAGCGATCGTATGTTAATCTGATCATTAGTACAGAGCTTTCGAGAGCCGAACATGACAGTCCATCCGATATTATCCTATCGGACATGCACAATTTTTTTCTCACACAACGCTAGATGGTACAATTTTCTTTTAATAAGTATACTTGCCATTCAAAAATGCAATACAAATACATTACAACACATCACATCACTTTCAATTTTTTATTCTGTTGTACAAGAATTTTCGTGACTTTAGTAAACTCTTCAGGTTCAATCTGAGATTAGCATCCAAAAAAAATGGACGATCATCCATCCGATAATCTCATTGTGTGTACTAGGTATTAGGCTGTTAAAAGACTGCTTTCCCCTGCACCTGAGAGGGAGAGAGGCACAGGGGTTGATTTACTAAAACTGGAGAGTGTAAAATCTGGTGCAGCTCTGCATAGAAACCAATTAGCTTCCAGGTTTTTTTTTTGTCAAAGCTTAACCGCTTGCCGAGCCAAGCCACCGCAATCGTACTGCAGCAGCTTGGCTCGGCTGCGCAAACCGCCGTCATTGTACGTCGGTCGCCTACTACAGAGCCAGAACGGGGAACCGGCGATGTAAACACGGGGGTTCCCCGTTCTGACAGGGGACATGTCACAGATCTACTGTTCCCAATAATCGGGAACAGTGAGATCTATCATGCCCCGGCCAGCTCAGCCCACACACAGTAAGAACACAGTGAGGGAACACAGTTAACCCCTTGATCACCCTCTACAGGTTAACCACTTCCCTGCCAGTCACATTTATACAGTAACCAGTGGCTATTTTTGATCTGATCACTGTATAAATGTCATTGGTCAAAAAAATTGTCAAAAGTGTCTGATCTGTCCGCTGCAATGTCACAGTCCCGATAAAAAGATTGCCGCCGTTACTAGTAAAAAAATAAATAAATAAAATTGCCATAAATCTATTCCCATACTTTCTAGACATGATAACTTTTGAATAACCCAACCAATATTACCAATCATATATGTAGAAGAATATATATCAGCCTAAACTGATGAATAAATTCATTTTTTTGAATATGTATTATAGCAAAAAGTAAAAAAAAATGTTTTTTTTTCAAAATTGTTGCTGTTTTTTTTTGTTGTTGTTTATAGCGCAAAAAATAAAAACCACAGAGGTGATCAAATACCACCAAAAGAAAGCTCTATTTGTGGAAAAAAAGGATGTCAATTTCACGACCACACCATTGTCAGTTAAAGTGACGCAGTGCCGAATCACAAAAAGTGCTCTGGTCAGGAAGGGGGTAAATACTTCCGGGGCTGAAGTACTTAAGTGAACAAGCTGAAGTTAGAAGTTGGTTGGCTATAGACATGTGCAGAACAAAAAAAGTGTTTAGTTTCATTTTGTTACGTTATGTACATAAATTTGTTTAGTTAACCGGTTAACGACGGCGTCGCGTTCATTTACTGCTGCAGAGTGGCAGCGCAATGCAAATCGTCGTCTATAAACGGCGGTTCGCACAGGTGCGCTCCTTCAGTGTGGTCGCTGATCGGGCGGACTCGATGTCCGCCGGTGACCCGCGATCACTTACTACATAGGAAGAATGGGGAACACTGTGGTTCCCCATTCTGACAGGTGGCATGACAGAGATCTACTGATCCCTGTATTTGGGATAAGTTAGATCTCTTATGCCCCTGCCGTCCCAGCCCCAACACAGTTAGAACACGCCTAGGGAACACAGTTAACCCCTTGATTGCCCCCTACAGGTTAACCCCTTCCCTGCCAGTGACATTTATACTGTAATCAGTGGCTATTTTTAGATCGCTGTATAAATGTCATTGGTCCCAAAAAAGTGTCAAAAATGTCTGACATGTCTGCCGCAATATCGCAGTCCCAATAAAGATCGCAGATCGCCACCATTACTAGTAAAAAAAAAGTAAAAATGCCATAAATGAATTCTCATGGTTTGTAAATGCAGCAACTTTTGCCCAAACCAATCAATATATGCTGATTGCCACAAATATGAGGAAGAATATATATATCGGCTAAATTAGTTTTTTTATATTTTTTTTGGATATGTATTATAGCAATAAGTAAAAAATAATGTCTTTTTTCAAAATTGTCGCTCTTTTTTTGTTTATAGCGGTGATCAGAAATGACGCAGAGGTGATCAAATACCACCAAAAGAAAGCTCTATTTGTGGGGAAAAGGACGCAAATTTTGTTTGGGTACAATGTGCCGAATCCCAAAAAGTGCTCTGGTCCTAACGTGGGAAATCCTTCCGGGGCTGAAGTAGTTTAAATTTGTTTAACCCATTTAATTTGTTTTCAGAATTCAAATTTGAATCAATTCTAATAGTTTTCAAATTCATTTAGAAAGTTTTGGAATTCAAATAGTTTTCCAATTTTCAAAGACAATAAAATAGAATAGAAAATAAGAGAATGGGATATAAAAAAAATAGAATATAATAGAAAATAATATAACAGAAAATAAAGGAATATAATAAAATAGAGTAAACAAATATAATATAATAGAGTAAAACAGAATAAAATAGAATAGTAAATAAAAGAACAGAATATCATAGAAATGAATAGAATAAGAAAGAATAGCATAAAACAGAATATAACCATCTTCTGAAATTCAAATAGAATAAAAAAGAATATAATGAAAATAAACAATAGAATAGAAATTCAAATTTAAATAGAATGGAAAAGAATAGATTAGAATAGAATAGAAAATAACAGAATAGTGTAGAAAAAACAGAATAGTATAGAAAGAATATAACAATCTTCCTATTCTAATCTATTCTTTTCTATTCTATTTTGGGAAAATTTTATATTCTTTCTATTCTATTGTTTTTTTAATTCTATTATTTTTCTATTTGTTTATCTATTCTATCCTATCCTATTCTGTTCTTTCCTTTTCTATTATATTCTTTTATATTCAAATTCATTCTATTCCAAGTTCAAATTTTGGAAGATGGTTATATTCTTTCTATTCTATTCTATTCTGTTTTTTCTATACTGTTCTGTTATTTTCTCTTTTATTCTAATTTATTCTTTTCTATTCAAATCCAAATTGATTCTATTTGATTTTTTTGGAAATGGTTATTTTCTTTCTATTCTATTGTTTTTCCAATTACATTCTTTTTTATTCTATTATAGTGTATTCTATTCTTTTTTTCTATTCTATTATTTTTACTCTTTTCTTTTCTTATGTATTCACATTTGAATTTATTCTATTTGAATTTCAGAAGATGTTTATATTCTTTATTTTATTCTTTCTTTTTATTCTATTCTATTCTTTTCATTTCTATTCAATTATATTCTATTCTTTTATTTTCTGTTATATTCTTTTCTATTCTATTCTATTTTTTTCTATTATATTCCTTTATTTCCTATTCTATTTCATTCTCTTTGGAAATTTAAAAACTATTTGAAAACTATTCAAATTTGAATTTGAAACTTTTCACATTAGAAAACTATTCGAAATGAATTTGAAAACTATTTGAATCAAGTTGAAAACTATTTAAACCAATACAAATTCGAATTCCGTCCAAATTTTTTCCCGCTATTTCAAATTTGTTGAAATCCAGTACTATTGTAATTCGTCCGAATTTCAGTTCGGAACAAAACAAATTGCTCATGTTTAGTTGGCTACAATGCACAACTGCACCAGATTTAGCACTCTATAGCTTTAGTAAACAACCCCACAGAGGCAGACATTCTGGGACATCAGAAAGAGTTGAGGATGCTGATAATTTGCTGCCTGATCAAGTGGGAAGGAAACGGCAGGCACAAACCAGCTGTGTTTCACCTAGTATACAGAGGGAGATCACCTGCTAACACAAGTTTCTCAGAGGCCGCTGGCCAATTCCACGTTAAACTTTGACAAAAGAGGCACAGTGTTGCCTTTGAATATGACGGAGCCTGTGGCTTTATCAGATCTTACAGGGAGCAATATTAGTGTCATCATCAGTGCTTAAAGGAACATTATCCTGAGCACTTCAAAATAAGGCCTCATGCACACAGCATGTTTTTGGGTGTTTTTACAGCTGCTGTTTTTGGCCTGAGGAGTTTTTTTCCTGCAGTCAATAAATGCTCCATCATATTATCCTATGTGTCCATTAGGGATGGGCCGAACACCCCCCTATTTCGGTTCGTACCAAAACATGCGAACAGGCAAAAAATTTGTACAAACATTCGAACACCATCAACAAAAGTCTATGGGATCCAAACATGAAAAATCAAAAGTGCTAATTTTAAAGGTTTATATGCAATGTTATTTCCCTAAAAAGTGTATGGGGACCCGGGTTCTGCCCTAGGGGACATGTATCAATGCACAAAAAAGTTTTTAAATTGCCCAGTGGCCCCGCCCTGCCATATAAATAAACTGTCAGAGCAACGGGGAGGAGCATTATGGGGCGCTCCGCAGCGTTGAAGTCGCTGTGAATGCACCATAATTTTCTAAATTCGACAAACGGGCGTTCAACTCGAACTGCAGGCCCATCCCTAGAGTCCATGCACACATAGGCTGTTATCAACTGTTTTGGGCTGGGACGTTTTTGAGCTGTAAAAAAAAAACAAGACTAGTGGGTTCTGAGAGACGTTTTTCAGCTGCTCAAATGCTCAAAAACATTTAAAAACACTGGCTCACCAGAATTTTTGGATGTTTTTGTTCCATTGAAAAAAAAATGCTAAAAAATGCTAACGCTCAAAGCGATAATTCAAAAACGCTCAAAACGCTACTGGCATTTTTATGACGTTTTTTATTTTGCAATATGTTTATTTATCCAATAAAGAACAAACATTTACAGAAAGTCAAATAATTTCCAGCTTGAATCTGACAGGACTCTAAGTACATAACAATTATACATAGCATATTGGCATTGTTCTGTAGGTTATTTTTAAACATCCACATTTCCGACAATATGAACATGAAAAACAGAAATTCAATGATTGTCATGGTGGAAATAAATCAACCGAAGCACATAAGTCTTGCTAATTGTAGTTTTTAGGAGGGCTAGAGGGATGCTATGGAGCTCCAGTTATAGGGCAATATATAAAGGGAATCCAATGAGGAACCCTCATCTCCTTTAAACAAGTTTAAGATCGTGACCCACCCAAGCTCCGAGTCCACCCCAATGGGAACACACTGCGGGCTCGGAGTCTTGGGGTGATCTTCTCAAAGAAGGGTAACAAGGAGGGGGAGACCTGAGAAATAAAAAGCAATGATGTGCCCCTATTGTGGCACTCCCTGGAGCACCTCAGCCCCTGCAGATCCCTCTGTTCCTCCTGTAGTCAGATAAACGATGTCATCATAAGTAGGAATGAGAACAATGCTAATACTAGAAAACCCTGGAGTAGAAAACTGAAAGGAAGAATGAGGGAGAGAAGGCTAGGAAACAGTTAAATATACGATCATAGAAGGAAAGAGCAAGTAGGAGATAGAGTCTGGAAAGGTAGTAGTAGTAGTGAGGAGGAGGGGGAAATAAAGTTGTATATCAAATTAGAATCGGAAAGACTAAGGACTCCTGGGGAGGGGAGAGTATTTATTAACCCGGTAATAGAGAGATACCAACATAAGTAGCCCAGGGTTCCCAGGTGGCTTCGAACTTGGGGATTGTTTTGCTACTAGTAGTTTTGCTACTATTTGTTCCTGGGCCATTATCCATGATATTTTCCTTTTTGTTGCCCGAACCAAAACTGTTGGAGATTTCCATGCCTTTGCAATTGTAAGTTTGGTTCCCAAAAGCATATATAAAATCAAAGCTTGTGTCTGCTTCATGACCCCTGTAACCGGGTTGTTTAAAAGAGCATATAAAGGTTCCTGGGGAATTTTGGCTCCAGTGACTTTCCTTATCATCTGGAAGATTTTATTCCAGTAAGACCGTATACGAGGACAAGACCACCAAATGTGGGTCATTGTACCTATATGGTTGCAACCTCTGAAGCAAAAGGGGGATGAAGCAGGGTATATCTTTGCTAATCTAGCTGGGACATAGTACCATCTAGTAAATACTTTCAGGCCAGCTTCTATCAGGGTAATATTCATAATATTTTTATATGAACGTTGGAAGAGGAGGTACCATCTCTCAGGGTTCATTTGCACATCTAGATCAGTTTCCCATGCCTTGACATATTTCGGGGTGTCTTTTTGGTCTGCCAGGGCTGCGTAAATTATGGAGATGCCTCCCCTTTGTTCCCTGAAGTTGGAGTACCAGCTTTCGTATGGGGTAATAGAGGGGGGGTTAGGTTTGTTTGACCATATAGAGTCTAGAAAATGTGTAATTTGGAAGATAGTACCACCACACGTTGGGGAGACCTATGCCACCTTGTTTCTTTAAGCGGAATAAGGTATTTCTTGAGAGGCGATGACCTCCCTTCCCCCAGACGAAGCTCACTATCTTAGTCTGGAGCTTAGAGATATCTGTTTTCTTGACGGGTATGGGAAGAGCCCTGAATAGATACAGAAGTCGAGGCATTAAGGTAATTTTAACCGTGTGTACTTTACCCAGCCAGGATAGACCACATCTAAGCCATGTATGCATGTCCGCCTCTAGTTTTTGAACATGGGAGGATAATTATCTGAGTATAAGTTAGCGAAGTTACTTGATAGTTGGATTCCTAGACATGGGATTTTGTTACTCATCCAGGCAAATTTAAAGTTCGGTTTCAACTGATCTGCTAGCGTGGGGGGAATAGAGACATTTAGGATCATAGATTTAGATTCGTTAACTTTTAGACCCGACAACGAATAAAAGCATATCATCCGCAAATAGCGCGCATTTGTGTTCTTCTGCACCGCACCTAACCCCCTTAATGTCTGGGTTTTGCCTAATATCTACTGCTAGAGTCTCGATCGCTAAGGCGAATAGGATGGGTGATAAGGGGCATCCTTGTCTTATACCTCTGTCAATATTGAAAGATCCTGAGTAACTCCCCATCAGTCGGATTTGTGCCGAGGGTTTGTCATATAAGGCGTGAATTATATTAAGAAATTTCCCTCCGAAACCCCATCTCTCTAAGATTGCAAAAATATATGGCCAAGTTACTGTATCAAAGGCCTTATGTAGGTCCAGAGACAGTAGAAGTCCTTCCTGTTTAGGACCTCCGTCCCATTGAGAATGAAGTAGTGATGTGATATCTATCGCTCTCCTGATCTGATCAGGCCCCTGTCTCCCGGGGATGAAGCCCACCTGGTCTTTGTGGACATACTCAGCTATAAAGCTAGAAAGCCTCAGGGCCAAAATTTTTGTCATAAACTTTAGATCGTTGTTGATAAGGGATATCGGTCGATAGTTGCTTGTGTCACTAGGGTCTTTACCCGGTTTGGGAATGACCGAGATGAATGCTGTATTTAAGTCTCTGTCCAGGTGGGCTCCATCCCTCAGGGAATTAAAGAACGAGCTAGGTAGGGGGTCAATAGCTTTCCAAATTTCCTGTAGTACCCTACTGAGAAACCATCTGGGCCTGGAGCTGAGTTTATCTTAGATAATTTAATAGCTTCTAAGATCTCCTCCACGGAGAAGGGTTTATCTAAGAGATCTTTATGAACGCTTTGAAGTGTGGGTAAGGGGATTTCATTTAGGAGTGTTAACACATCTTGGGGGGTGTCTTTGGAGTTGTCTTTATATAATTTGGTGTAGAATTCCTGAAAGGTGTCTAGGACCTTATGAGGGTTCTGCGTCAGGTCTCCTGAAGTGGTGCGGATTTTGGGGAAAGCCAAGCTGTGAAGTTTGGGACTAAGTTTTGCTGCCAATCTGGAACCTATCTTGTCTCGTTGTGAGTAAAATCTTGCACCCGACCATCTCAGGTGTTTTTCAGCCGAGGTAGTAAGGGCTAGATTGAGTCTCACCCTGGCCTCATCTAAGTGTGATAAGTTCGCTAAGGTAGGGTTTTTTTGTGCTGTTTACTAGCTGTCAGAAATTGTTCTGTTAACTTTTGAATGTCAGCGTTGCGTTCTCGATGAAGTCGTGATGCTAGTTGAAGTAAGTGTCCCCGCATAACTACTTTGTGAGCCGCCCATAACGTCCCTGGAGCTATCAATTCATTATCGTTCTCTGAGTAGTTTTTGAGTGCTTCCTCTAGAAGAGTGCAATGAACAGGGTTATTTAAAAGGGATTCGTTTAGGCGCCATCTCGATGGGCCCTTCAGTGGTACGCTATAAGATAGGTTTAGTGTGACTATGGAGTGGTCAGAAAGTGGCGTGTCTTGAATTTTATAGGCAATCGTTTGAGGAATGGATGAGCTATTAAGGAATATGTGGTCTATCCTGGCGTGAGTTTTGTGTGGGGCTGAGTAGTGAGTGTAGTCTTTCCCATGAGGGTTTACCTCTCTCCAAATGTCAACTAGATTATTAGAGTGCATTAATTTGGCTACTTTAGAACTCAATCTGGGAGGCTGTCAAATGTTCTTAGAAGTTTCTTTGGATTTGTCTAAGGATTAGTCAAAATGTAGATTAGAGTCACCCCCCATTACCGTAGTGCCCGAGAAGTGCGGCTTAAGAACCTGTAGCATATCCTCAAAGAACTTTCCTTGACCTTTATTGGGGGCATAGTAGGATATAAATGTACTAGGGACACCGTCCAAAGAACCTGATATTAAAATATAACGGCCGTCCTGGTCTTTAATAGTCTTCGTGTGAGCAAAGTTGACATGTTTGGCAAAACAGATCGCCACTCCTTTTGTTTTGGTGTCCGCATTAGCTAAGTAAAATTGTGGGTAGCCCTTATGGAGGAAGGAAGGAAGTGTCCTCCTCCCCTCCCAAACCCCAAGTGGTTCGAGCCCCCCGAAAAGGGGGGATCAAATCTGACCTCAAGAGGAGAAAAAGACCCTCTCGACGGTAGAAGTGGGTGCATTGGCTCCACTCCGGCCAACCCACCATAACATGTAATGAAAATTAAGCTTCTCAAAAACAGAGTACTCTAGGTGCCGGGTAGGCTACCCCCGGCCCCCCCGGCCCAAGCATAGGTGCCCCCGCAGAAATTAAACTGGCGGCCCCCGTGCTCCAGCCAGGAGAGACCCGAGGAGTCCCCCCGCGTTGTTTTCTCACACAGTTGCCCAGGTTACTACAAAAGTTGCATAAATTGGGGCTTTGGCAACAAGATCAAACTAACATTTAAGGCATCCAGAACAGCCCGAACATATGTATGGGGGGAAGAGAGAGAGAAGGAGAAAATAAAAACATATATATATATCCCCCCTCTCCTCTCTCACCCCCATCTCCCCCTCCCCCCTTCCCCTAACCCGACACCTTTCGAACTAGGTGCACTATGGTAAAGTCCAATCCTTTAATGGCTAGAAACCAAGAAGAGGGGGGAGGTGGAGGGTATAATTACATCTTAGGGTGAAGTGAAGCAACCTTTAGGACCTTTTGCATTGCTGCTAGGGAATTTGCAGTTATACTGTAGACCCCCTTATGGGGGTAACTGATGTGTGTCCAACCGGTCAAATGGACCATATAAAAAGACAGGGGGGTAACAGCGGTCATATTAGACCCGAATTGACAAGGACCGGGCAAGGCTTGGGCAGTTCAGTCAAGGAGGAAGAGATTCCCTAGACCTCTTCGATTGCTGTGTCTTCCAGATTGGTGTCAAAGGGCTCCTTGAAGGGGGATGTTTTGAAGAGCTGGGATTCTTGCTGGATGACGGTTGTTGTAGGATATCAGGCCCAGCAGCAGGTGTTCTCCTTCCTGGAAAGATGAAAAGTGGTGTACTTTATTAAGGTAGGTGAAATTCAGACGCAATGGAAAGGACCATTTGTAGGAGATCTCTTTTTGGATTAGGGCTTGTAGTAAGGGTTTCAAAGCTCGTCGTTTCTGCACTGTGTAAGGTGAAATGTCAACAAAAATTTGTATTTTGTGGCCTAGGATCGTCAGGTTTTCCTCTGTTCGTGACCTCTTCATCACCTCCTCTTTAACAGAGTAGTAGTGTGGTTTAACTATGATGTCCCGTGGAAGGCCATCGGAGCGTATAGGCTGTAAGGCTCTATGAGCCCTGTCCAATTCCAGTTTGCTCTCTGCGATCCCAGGGATTAAATCTTGAAGGAAAGAGTGAATGGCTGGTTGGACGTCTTTAATCGATTCGGGTAGGCCCCTAATCCTGAAGTTGTATCTGCGTGTTCTATTCTCTAAATCGTCTAATTTTGCCATTGCAGTGTCTAACTGTTCCTGAAGGCCTTGAATTCTGTCAGTATTTTGGTTGATTTTTGCTGCTGCTAAGTCTGACCTCTTCTCAATGTTGTCTAGTCTTAGTCCAAACTGCTGCATGTCAGCTTGTATAGTAGTTGTTATCTGGGCTGCAGTATGTGCCAGGCCCCTGGCAAGCATCTTTGAGAATGCTTTCATCATGGCCGGAAAGTCCGAAACAGTGTTTGGTGGGCCCTGAGCATCTTGATCCCAGAGCTCTGCGCCTAGTTCTAGGTCCCCCATAGGTGAAAACACTGGGCCGCCTAGGGCGATTCCTATTAGGGATTCCATTGAGGCTGGGGACGGAGCATATAATGGTGCATTACTCACAGTACCATGTATGTGATTAATCATCGATTAGGCTCCGTTGTCCCGGTCTGCTATGGAGTCTTCCATTCCTTGCTTAGTTAGGTCCCGTCGGGCGCTACCTCCTGACATCGAGTGTGATCCCGGGGTGCTCCCAGGGCTGTATGCGGGCTTGGTGTGGCTGTCAGGGGACTCTGTAAGCTGCGGTGGGAATCAATCGGCCGGAGTCGTGCGGAGCTCCAAGATCAAGCGGCCATCTTGGGAAACCCTGCGCATGCACCTCTTATGACGTTTTTTAAACATCCTGTGTACATGAGGCCTAACAGTCAAGCCCCAATGAACCTGTGGCAGAATAATCTATATTACAGACTGCTGAACTGTTAGGGTCCTTTCACATGGGGCACTTAAAGACTTGTAAACATGGGCAGAATGTCGGGAGACATTTGCCAGTTAAAAAAAAAAAATGGCTGACATTCTGCCCGTGTGTATGTCGGTCTGTCCGTTTGGCTGGCTTCTGTCAGACTTGCATGCTAGAAAACCAGCAGCCAACTGACTCTCCATCAGCGCTCTCAGCCAATCGCAGAGAGTGCTAATCGGGGTGTTCTGGTGGGGGTGTCCCCCCATCAGAATTCAACAGCTCAGTGGGGGGGGGAGATCGCTGGACTAACCTTACATGGTTAGTTTAGTGTCTCTGGCCGGAGCTGTCAGGTATTTTTGCGTGCAACACGCTGGGTTGCACATAAAAACTGTAGTGTGTACTACAGTTTTCCAATTTTCAAGGAAAATGGGGTGGAGTGGAAAGTGGAGGAATAGAATGGAAAAGATAGAATACCATAGAGGGAACTATAACAGAAAATGAAAGAATATAATGTGGTGGAGTGGAACAGAGCTGTTTTACTTTGTTGTATTCTATTCTTTTGTTTTCTGTTATATTCTTTTTTAGTCTATTTTTTTCTGTTCCATTCCTTTGTTTTCTATTCTATTTTATTCTCTTTGGAAATTGGAAAAGTTTTCAAATTTTGAGGACTTTTCAAATCCGAATTTGAAAACTATTTGAATTAGAAAACTTCAAATTCGAATTTGAAAACTTTTCAAATTTGAATTTGAAAACTATACAAATTTGAAATGTATTCGAAAACAATTTGAAAATGATTTGAATTAGAATTTCGTCCGAATTTTTTTTCCGTTATTTTGGATTCATTTAAATTTTGTACCATGGTAATTTGGAAATTCCAAAAAATGAACATTTGTCCGAATTTTAATTCAAAACGAAATTAACCCCACATATCTATGTCATATTAGGATACAGTAACTGTACCGGTGCAGCTGTGTGACCCAATAGAAATGAATGGGATGCCGGCAAGGGAATGTACGCAACACCAGCACACCCCCATGCTGAAAAACACAAACCTGCACAGGGTCTGCAGTAAAGCACCCAGTGTGAATAGACTCCTAGAGTGGCTCAACACTCCTTAGTTAGGATTGCTCCAATATAGGGGTTAGGAGAAATTGCTCTCTACACCCATTGTTTTTTTAACTGTATTTTTTATTTTTTTTACTGTTCACCTTTTTGCAATATATGCTATAGTTTAACTGTTTGCTGTATCCTTGCTGTTGTTTCATATCTCTTTTGCTACCCCGGTACTGCATATACTGTACATCTGCAATAAATATTTCCCACTCAGCCGGGTGTGTCAGAGTGTGTGGTGCTATTGGCAAAGTAGTGGGCACAGGAACAGGGGACCCAATACTACATCCAGCATTTCCTTTGGGGCTAAGTGCTACACTTGAATGTTGCTGTGTAATATGCAGTGAGTAATGCTCATTGCTAGGATGCCTTCATTACAAGGGAATACGTTTTTCTCTTACGTTCACTGACAGACGCAGCCCTTCTTATGACACGTGGGTTATGCCCATATCACTAGGAGTAGACTAGGTAAAGAAAAACAAAAGCATAGGTTGGCCCCTCCCAGGAGGCCGTCCTCATCTTAGAATATAACCCTCTGCTGGACAATAGCATATCAGTTTTATTTGCCTAGTGCAAGGAGTTAGACCTGGTTCCCTATGGGATCTGCATTTCTTCTGATGTTTTTTGACCTGAGGAAGACTGCTATCAAGAAGCCGGCTGGTGGTATAGAGGATACCTAGACATCCAAAACTTTCCGCAGTCCGGCCAACATCTGTGCAAGCTACCCTTAGCCTTGGGGGGTCACGCCGCATAGTGCCCATTCCGTGCGGGCGGCCAGTGGCTGATCCCACTTGTGCCCAGTGACTGGTTTGTTCCTGTCCAGTGGCCTGGCCAGCAGCATCCCTCTCCGTGGGGAGGAAAGTCTGCTCCGGGTGGCTACCCGCTGCGCCCGTCGGATCGGTGAGTGGACCCCTCTTCCATCCTAGGGGCGCGGAGAGTGGGCACCTGGGCAGCGTCTGAGGTAGCCAACTGGTGGGGGCTTATTAGTGGGGACACATCTGGGTCAGCTCCCTCCCCATTCCCCCCCACTCCCCCACCCCGCGGTACCGCACCACGCACTGACCGTTTTGAGCACTGCATTCGATGATTCACCCCCATTTTGTGGTGGATCGCCGTTCTGTCACCGCTACTGCACCATTTTGCCGTAGATTGGCATGTGTTTGATGGTGGCGGACATTTTTTTGTAGCCCATGCTTGTTTTCAGCCTGCCCTCTGGTGGCCCCCAGTGGTGTTTTTCGGTAGTACGGGGAAGTGATAAAAGACTTGCAGCAGGCACCTGACACTTCCGCTTTCGCGTTGGACAACATGGCTGACAGACGCGGCAGTGCAGGCTCTTGAAGGGGAGTTTTTCTTAATTGCTCATTCTGGTCACAGCGCTGAGGCATTAAAAGCAGCAAGTATAGCTGGCTCTCCCTGGGTGCTGGTAGTGGTGGGTACAATCCTTCCGGGTCTCCCTGGCTGATTGGTGGGGTAGAGGTGGTGGTCACACAGTGGGGATGCCGGAAGTCTGGGATTTCAGAGGCCGGCAGTGCTATGGCAGGGGTACCTGCGGGGCCTTCCAAGGAGGAGCCAGTCGAGTAACAATCCACTCCTGGGTCCCTGGTTTCCTTGGAACAACTGAGGACAGTATTTGGTGAAGTCTTTCCCTGGGCGGGTTCAGACCCGACTCCGGGGGGCTTCAAAAAGCGTCCGCCCCCGTTATTCTTCAGGGGAGGATTCAGAACCAGAGGGACCTCGGTGGTCACAGGTACCCCTGTGGATCTATCAGAGGGTGATACCCTCAGACGGTGAAGATGATCAGGGGGTTTCATTTTCGCGCGATAAAGCGATAGTGGCTGCTCTGATCACTGATATTCGCAAGTCCATGCGGCTTGATCAAGCAGGGGAGTTGCATGAGTCCGCATATGTTTGTGAGTCGCTTAAGCCCCCTAGCTCCCCCAGGGCCTACCCTTATGATCAGGTTTTTGAGCAGGCGGTGTTCAGGGAATGGCTGCGGCCACAAAATTCCTTTGCTTTGCCCAAACGCTATGCTGTTCGTTACCCTTTTGAGGATAGTTTTACTAAGAGATGGGCTTCCCCAGCAGTGCACCCACCGGTGGCCCGTCTGAATAAGGCAACGACCATTCCCTTGGAGGGGTCTCCATCTTTTAAATAGGCGGCTGATCGCCGCACGGAGGCAGTGTCTAAGGCACTGTTCTTGTTGGCTGGGTCAGCCATGTGTCCAGCCCTGGCGGCTGCTATGGCGGCGCAATCTCATCTAGAGTGCGCTACCACATTGCACACCGGTTTGACTTGTGAGTGTGCACAGGCTGAGGTGCAACGAGTGAAACACTTGGAAGAGGGTCTCCGCTACCTATGCGATACTGCATTGGACCTGCTTCCCATGCTGTCAAAAATGTCTGTTTTTGCAGTTATTATCAGGCGGGTGCTGTGGCTCCACTCTTGGTCGGGCGAACCAGGCATCGAAGAAAGCTCTTACGGATCTCCCCTTTCAGGGAGGGTGTCTGTTTGGCCCACAATTGGATGAAATCATTAAGGATTTCACGGGAGGGAAGAGTACTTTTTTTCCAGAGCCAAAACAGCGGGATTTTCGCCGTAGGCAGGGCCCTGTTTCTTCAGGCCAGAAGAAGTTTTTTCGTGCTCCAGGCTCAGCGGGTAAGGGCTTCAAGTCTGGTAAGGCTTCCGCTGGGCCCAGTAAAAGGCCCTGGCAATGTAAGTCTGAAAATACGAAAGATAAGTCGACCTCTGCATGATGGGTTGCCCCCGCCCGACTCGCGGGTGGGGGGCCAGTTACTGGGGTTCGCAGACAGATGGACTGCCCGCATCACCGATCGGTGGGTGCTGGAGGTGGTGTCCTCCAGGTACAGGATAGAGTTCATCTCTCTACCCCCAGAAAGGTTCTCCCCTTCGAACTTAAGACTTCCTCAGGGGGTCAGGAGGCGCTTTTAGGTGCCGTTCGGGCGCTTGCCGAACAGGGGGTGATTGTACCGGTACCCACGTTGGAAAGGTTTCACTGGTTTTACTCAAACCTCTCTGTGGTGCCCAAAAAGGGCGGTGTCAGGCGCTTTGCAGTGGGAGATCTGCATTACCAGTTTGTGGCACTTCCCTTCGGTCTGGCTTCGGCTCCCCGAGTGTTCACCAAGGTGGTGGCCCCGATGCTGGCGCTGTTGAGACAGAGAGGTATCGCGGTGGTAGCGTACCTCGACGATTTACTTCTGAGAGCAGAGTCGGAGGCAGCTCTGGAGGAGAATGTGATAATCACTGTGTCCACGTTAAAATAATTTGGTTGGCTGATCAACCTGCAGAAGTCGATGTTGACTCCATCCTGCCGTCTGGAATACCTGGGTCTGATTCTGGACACGGTGCAGGCAAGGGTGTTTTTACCGCCGAACAAGCTCCTGACACTACAGGCAGCAGTGCGAACCCTGTTATCACACCAGTGGTCCTCCTTACGGTTCTGTATGCGAGTGTTGGGGCTCATGGTGTCGGCTTTCGAAGCGATACCTTACACCCAGAGTAACACTCAGCTCCTGCAGAAGGCGATTTTGTCGCAATGGGACAAATCTCCCCTATCCCTAGACAGATTGATCAGGTTGGATCATCAGTCCCGAGGATCCTTGATTTGGTGGATTCGGGCTCCAGCCCTAAAGTTGGGAAAATGTTTCCTCCCCCTCAATTGGTCGATAGTAACGATGGATGCCAGCCTATCAGGCTGGGGAGAGGTCCTGGGTCAGTTCTCTGCCCAAGGCAGTTGGTCAGCTCAGGAAGCTTGCCTTCCGATAAATGTACTGGAACTAAGAGCAATCAGACTCTATCTATCCCGTTGGTCGACAAGGCTGTGAGGCCTCCCTGTCCGGGTTCAGTCGGTCAATGCCACGGCTGTGGCATATGTGAACCATCAGGGCGGAACAAGAAGCTCGGCAGCAGCTGCAGAAGCGGCTCTGATCCTGCGATGGGCAGAACTTCACATGCCAGCACACTCCGCAATCTACATTCCAGGCATGGAAAACTGGCAGGGGGGATGGTCCCTACATCCAGAAGTGTTCCGCCAGATTTGCCTCAAGTGGGGCATGCCAGAGGTGGACCTCATGGCCTCCAGATTCAATCACAAGGTACAGACCTTTGTGTGCAGATCAAGAGATCCATTGGCGGTCACCATGGACGCACTGGTAGCACCCTGGGGTCGTTATCGGCTACTGTACGTCTTTCCTCCTCTGAAGCTTCTGCCACGGGTTCTGCGCAGGATAGAAGCAGAGGGAATCCCGACAATCCTGGTAGCTCCGGATTGGCCTCGGCGTCCTTGGTAAGCCCATGTGATACGGATGGTGGCAGATGTTCCGTGGCGTCTTCCACTTCGCGAAGACCTACTGTCTCAGGGACCCATCTTGCACCCTGCTTTACCCTCGCTGGCTTTGACGGCTTGGCTATTGAGTCCCAGGTGTTGAGGGAGAGGGGTGTCTCTGACTTTGTGATCCCTACTATGATTGAAGCACGCAAGTGTACTTCACATAAGATTTATCATAGGGCCTGGAAGGCCTATATTGCCTGGTGTGAGGTGGGTGGTTGGAATCCCCGCTCTTATGCGGTGTCCAGGGTGCTGACTTTTTTGCAGCAGGGACTGGACTAGGACCTGGCGTTAAGTAAGCATAAGGGTCAGACTTCGGCTCTGACGGTTCTTTTTCAACTACCCTTGGCGTCACATTCATTGATCCGTACATTTGTACAGGGTGTACGTCATGTGGATCCTCGGATACGGTCGCCTCTGGCGCCGTGGGATTTGACTCTGGTGCTCTCTGTGCTTCAGAAGCAACCATATGAGAAGATTAGGGACATTCCCTTGCAATTGTTGTCGCAGAAAGTGGCTTTCTTGGTGGCTGTTACATCCGATAGGCGGGTGTCTGAGTTGGCAGTGTTATCCTGCAAGTCACCTTACTTGCAGGATAACGGTTAGCGGATAGCGGTTTTGCGACCTTCCCCTTCTTTCCTTCCGAAGGTGGTTTCTTCTTTTCATTTGAATGAGGATATTGTTCTTCCCTCATTGTGCCCGCACCCGTCGCATCCCAAGGAATTTGAACTACATTCTTTGGATGTGGTGAGGGCCTTGCTGGTGTATTTGAATTCTACAGCTTCCTTTCGGAAGTCTGACTCATTATTTGCACTGATGGAAGGTTCGCGCAAAGGCATGGCGGCCTCGTCCGCTACCATTTCTCGTTGGATCAGGAAGATCGTGACTTATGCATATGAGGTTCGGGGCAAGGTTCCCCCTTTCCCAGTCATGGCTCAATCCACCAGGGCAGTTAGTACTTCCTGGGCTTTTAGACACCAGGCCTCGGTGTCTCCGGTGTGCAAAGCGGCTACTTGGGCCTCAGTGCACACGTTTACTAAGTTTTACAAAGTTGATGTTTCAGCATCTGCGGATGCTGTTTTGGCTGCAAAGTTTTACAGGCGGCAGTGTAGGCGCGACTGGCGCCTTCTGAGAGGGTTCTTTTTGTTGGGTACAGTTGTTGTAGTTTGCCCACCCCTCTTGAATGACACAGCTTTGGGACGTCCCCACGTATCATAAGAAGGGCTGCGTCTATTAGTGAACGTAAGAGAAAAAGGGATTTTATTATAACTTACCGTAAAATCCTTTTCTCTGAATTCACTGACAGACGCAGCACCCACCCCTCTGTGTGGAGTTTGTACTGCTTGTTACAAACTGATATGCTATTGTCCAGCAGGGGGTTATATGCTAAGGTGAGGACGGCCTCCTGGGAGGGGCCAACCTATGCTTTTGTTTTTCTTTGCCTAGTCTACTCCTAGTGATATGAGCATAACCCATGTGTCATAAGAAGGGCTGCGTCTGTCAGTGAACTCAGAGAAAAGGATTTTACCGTAAGTTATAATAAAATCCCTTTATTTGAGGGGTACTGAAATTTGAAATAGGGGTGATGCTTTCTTTATGACTATACAGGTTGGGATCCCCTATGGGAGGATTTACAGTGATTTAGACAATTCTTATTTAAAATGTTTGATTTATTAAAACAATTTTTGGGTTTAGTGCCATTTGAGCGAGCCGCCATTTAAAGACGGCGATTCGCAGGACGCAATAAATGTACGCGAGCCGGTCAGTAACTGGTTAAAGTAAATAAAGAATACATTCTTATGGCCAGAAACACAAAAAAAGAGAGTAAATGTCACAAGTGTATTCTTAAAGTTTAAGACAAATAACAATTTGGAAGCATAAATACAAAATTTCATATTGTTTTTACAACTACCTTTGTGCGTGTAGTAACTCCTCTTTTTACAGCTCTTAGGCTCCATTCACACCTAAGCATTTTGTAGCTCAAATAAGCCTGAAGCATGAAGCTACAAAATGCTAGAGGGGAAAAAAAATCAATGTTTCTCTATGGAGATGGTTCACACCTCCACTCAAAAATGCCTGAAGCCAAACGCCTGACGCTCAAACTACTTCCGGAGGTATTTTTGTCACGCAAATCGGGCATAGAATTGACATAGAATCAATGTAAAATCGTCAAACGCACGTATTAGCGCGACATTGGGCATTTGCAAACGCCCGATGTCACGCTGCAAAACGCGCAACAAGACGCTTCAAATATGCCTGAAAACGTGACGCTCAGGTGTAAATGCAGCGTAAGAGCAGAAATTTGTATCATATGTTTGTCTGTGTTTAAAGCTATCAAAAGACATCATGCACTCACAGCCACATGTCACCTTTAATACATGTAGACCAAGATAATAAAGGGTGTCTGGGAAAGTAATACTAAATAAATACAAATATAGAATAGGAAAATAAAAACATAAATATAATACACGTGCACAAACATACCGAATCGGTTTTTTCTTTAAAATCAGTACAGAAAATAATCTACTGATCGTTTCTGAAACCTAATAAGTAGAGTTGAGCGAACCTCTGGAAGTTCGGGTTCTGCTGGTCCGTCCGAACTTCGGGACAAAGTCCGGGTCCGGGTCCGGACGGAACCCGAACAATCGCACGGACAACGAACCCCATTGAAATCAATGGGGACCCGAACTTTTTGGCACAAAAATGGCTGTAACAAAGTCCTGGAAAGCCCTAGAGGGCTGCAAAAGGAAGTAAAATGGGGGTAAGGGTAGGGCAAGTGTCCTACAAAAAAAATGGGGACAGGGAAATAACTTTAAATATTTAAAAAAAAATAAAAACATAAAAAAAGCAAAAATGGAGGTGAATGTGGATCATCTTCAAACTGTGTCTGAAAAGTATTAATTAACGGTAGAAGCCATATAACTGTTCTAAAATCATCTTCAAACTAGGGCAAGTGCCCTACAAATAAATGGGGATAGGGAAAATAAATTAAAATCAAGTAAAAAAACGGGAAGGGGGGTGGATGTGGAGTAGGAGCCTAGAGGTTGACTAGGCCGTGACCGTGGCAGTGTAGGTGGAAG
>BLSH010256151.1:332329-353100 GCA_018402905.1 Glandirana rugosa
ATTACTAAAAAGGTCTTTACATCATTCGACGATTTTCCGTTATCACTCGACTGTCTCGACGGAGACGGAGTTTAGGGTCAACAGTCGAAAGGCCTCAAGAGGAGACAACTTGATGACTTGTGGGAAGAGAGAGGATTAGTTGTATTTTTTCTCCACTACGAGACATCAGGTGACATCCAATTGATTTCTCGACTGTCGTAACATTCTCGATACAAAAATAGTGCGATACATTCAATTCTAGAATAATCATCACAACTCGCTTGGGCCTGACATTGCAAGCCCAGGCATGGTTTGAAAGCCCACAGGCACCGTGCCTGGGCCTGTAAAGTTAACCCCGGACCGAACCCGAACGATTTTTGAAATGTCCGGGTCCGTGCCACGGACACCCGAAAGTTTGGTACGGACCCGAACGTTACAGTCCGGGTTCGCTCAACACTACTAATAAGATCTTAACTTACATAGCGTGATAAAAACATAGCTCTTACAATGCTGTCAGCTCTTTAGTTAACCTACAGTGGACTACAGAGCATCACCTCTTTTTTATGTTGATTAGGAGAGAGAAGGGTGTTCAGTAGTTCAACAGAGGAGAACTCCGGAAAGCTGACAACTGGGATTTGAGGCAGAGGCAGCTCTGTCAGCTCACTATTGCCTTTTAGCAGCTTACTACATTTCTGGAAAAATCATTATTTCACCATATTTCCATACAGAACCATACATTCACCCAAATCTTAATTGGGATCTGGTCCCTTTTGGAGAGGTTTCCCCTGCAACAAACACATTTTTCAAGTGAGAACTGATCGTGACATTCTCACATGTCACAAGCAATACTTTTACAATCACATACAGGGGTTGATTTACTAAAGCTTGAAAGTGCAAAATTTGGTGCAGCTCTACACAGAAACTCAGAAAATCAGCTTCAAGGTTTTATTTTCAAAGCTTGATTGAACAAGCTGAGGTTAGAAGCTGATTGGCTAACATGCACAGCTGCACAAATTTTTGCACTCTCCAGCTGTAGTAAATCAACCCCACAGTATCTCACATTTTTGTAAATATTTTATTATATCTTTTCATTTGACAACACTGAAAAAATGACACTTTGCTACAATGTAAAGTAGTGAGTGTACAGCTTGTATAACAATGTAAATTTGATGCCCCCTCAAAATAACTCAACACAAAGCAGTTTATGTCTAAAGCACTAGCAACAAAAGTGAGTACACCCCTTAGTAAAAATGTCCAAATTGTCCCCAATTAGCCATTATCCCTCCCTGGTGCCATGTGGCTTGTTAGTGTTACAAGGTCTCAGGTGTCAATGGGGAGCAGGTGTGTTAAATTTGGTGTTATCACTCTCACTCTCTCATACTGGTCACTGGAAGTTCAACATGGCTCCTAATGGCAAAGAACTTTCTGATTATCTGAAAAAAAGACTTGTTGCTCTACATAAAGATGGCCTAGGCTATAATTACATTGCCAAGACCCTAAAACTGAGCTGCAGTATGATGGCCAAGACCATACAGTGGATTAACGGGACAGGTTGCATTCAGAACAGGCCTTGCCATGATCAACCAAAGAAGTTGAATGCACATGCTCAGCATCATATCAAGAGGTTGTCTTTGGGAAATAGATGTGTGAGTGCTGCCAGCATTGCTGCATAGGTTGAAGAGGTGGGAGTGTCAGCCTGTCAGTGCTCAGACCATACGCCACACACTGCATGAAACTGGTCTGCATGGCTGTCATCCCAGAAGGAAGCCTCTTCTGAAGATGATGCACAAGAAAGGCCACAAACAGTTTGCTGAAGACAAGCAGACTAAGGACATGGAATACTGGAACCATGTCCTGTGGTCTTATGAGACCAAGATAAACTTATTTGGTTCAGATGGTGTCAAGCGTGTGTGGCGGCAACCAGGTGAGGAGTACAAAGACAAGTGTGTCTTGCCTACAGTCAAACATGGTGGTGGGAGTGTCATGGTCTGGGGCTGCCTGAGTGCTGCCAGCACTGGGGAGCTACAGTTCATTGAGGGAACCATGAATGCCAACATGTACTGTGACATACTGAAGCAGATTATGATCCCCTCCTTTCAGAGACTGGGCCGCAGGGCTGTATTCCAACATAACAACCCCAAACACAGCTCCAAGGTGACCACTGCCTTGCCAAAGAAGCTGAGGGTAAAGGTGATGGACTGGCCAAGCATATCTCCAGACCTAAACTCTATTGAGCATCTGTGGGGCATCCTCAAATGGAAGGTGGAGGAGTGCAAGGTCTCTAACATCCACCAGTTCCGTGATGTCGTTATGTCGGAGTGGAAGAGGACTCTAGTGGCAAACTGTGAAGCTCTGGTGAACTCCATGCCCAAGAGGGTTAAGACAGTGCTGGAAAATAATGGTGGCCACACAAAATATTGACACTTTGGTCCCAATTTGGACATTTTCACTTAGGCGTGTACTCAGCGGGTGCCAGTGGTTTAGACATTAATGGCTGTGTGTTGAGTTATTTTGAGGGGACAGCAAATTTGCACTGTTATACAAGCTGTACACTCACTACTTTACATTGTAACAAAGTGTCATTTCTTCAGTGTTGTCACATGCAAAGCTATAATAAAATATTTTCAAAACTGTGAGGGGTGTACTCGCTTTTGTGAGATACTGTACATTACCAACTGTTTTACTTTTTAACGTTTCAAACTTTCTGTCACAGAATTTATTCAGGGGAATGCAGAATTTTCCTAATCTATTTGTGTGTCTGAGTAACTAGTGTGTAATTATCTCACCTCTAGTGCTTTAACTGTAAAGTTCCTGTGCTTGTTATACAAAAAGCAGTGTTATGACGCATACATCCAAGCCTACATATATACTTACATTAGATAAATTAACAGGAAAGGTATAACAACATAAGCTAATTAATAACAGTGTTAAATACATGAAATAATTAGGAACATAGACGCATATTGAACATCATGTGTATACAGTGTGTCAATGTTAATTTACCATATCTTGCATATTTTATTTTATTTATCTATTTTCCTATCTGTTTTTCTTTCTTTCTGAAAGTGTCATTAATTAGTCAGTAGCCTGATATGGTAGAGTAATAAAATTGTATCCTCGTACACAGATTACACTTACTGTAATATAAAATGCTATAAATGTTTCTCCACTTTTAATCTCTGACTCTCCCTTTTCTCTGGTATACAGCTGCCGTGATGGTCCTGAACAGTATGAGCGTTAGCTGGAGCACTCGAATTCAGATTTTCTTGACCTTTTGCAAGCTTGTAGCAATTCTGATAATTATAGTCCCTGGTGTTATGCAGTTAATTAAAGGTAAGGGCTAATATTTTTGTATCAATTATTGCATGTATTATCTTGTGATAAAAAGTGCTATATACTGTACATTTTATTTTTAACTTAATGGGGATTTTTTGGGAAAAGTTTTTCTCTAGTCTTCTGATACAGTAGAAAAATTAAGGGATTGTGGTTCCAGCCAGTCTTTGGATAAATATGATAATACTTATCAGATAACCAAGATGTGTTTGTCCTGTGGGCCAATGAGAGTCCAGTAAATTAAGGGGACACGTTTATTTAAAAAAAAAAAAAAACAGATGTAAAAAGCACATGTTAGCTATTCGATATTTTGCTTTAGCATTAGGCTAAACAGGCCAATTCACCATTTATTATGCCAATTAGAATGCCCAGACCCATGAAAAATCAATTTTCAGCCTTGCTTGCAGATCTTTAGTATTTGGAGCAAACATCACATAGCTTAGTAGGGCTAATTTAATAAATGAGAGAAGTGAGGCCAGCCAATCACGTGTAGGAGAATTTATAATTACATACTGTATAGTCTTCTGCCAATGATTTCTTGCCATAGGTTCACTTTACTGCATTTCACCTAAGTTTATGCTTAAAATAAAAGAGAATGATTTCAGTGAGTATCTACTTGTAGGTACAGTAAAGTACAGTTATAGCCTTGCCGGTCAGACTTCATTGAGTATACTGCTACTGAATTGTGCTATTTTGAAAGTATTCCTATATTCTGGGGACATTAGTTGTTATGGTCCCTAAATCTCACATGGTTGTTGCATGACAGTACAAGATTCCTTTCCGTTACATGAATTTTCATCTTTATGCATAAGTCAACTAAAGGCCAACTGCAGCCCAAACTTTTTTCTTTATTTTTACGGATTCAGGAGAGTCAAAATTTAAGATTTTGCCTCTGGCTCTGTTGAGGAGATTTCACTTCACTCCTTGTCCTAGTTAAAGGGGGCATAGCATTTAGAACACTTTATTTTTTCAAAATTACCCTGTCAGTTGCATAAAAATGAAAATTTAGTTCAGTACAATAGAAGAGGGATCAAACTCACCTCTCCAGTGGCCTGTATCTCCCTCGTTTAATCCTTTCATAAGCCTCTGAGTCTAATCGGCACACAACACTTCTAAGACTTTTAGGACTGTTGCATGCCTGTTCCCCACTGTGCATATACTTTTGTCCCTGCTGTGTCCTGTAATAAGGTAAGAGTTGGCAAAAGGAACCACAGCATGGAGGGGTGGGGGGCAAAGAGAACTGACACTGTTGAAAGTGTCGAATGTTAAAGAGGTTGGAAAGGATCAAAGATAAATGAGGACAATATTACATTTTGGCTTTTATTTTTATATAACACAAGGTCGCTTTAACCTCTTAATGCCCCATATCAATGTGAAAGCCACATTGGTCACATGATACAGTAGCTGCACTGCCTCCCGGCCATTGAAGCCCATTTAAAGTGCCATCAGAAGGCAGTGAGGCTTCTGTATCATACAACCACTGTAATTGGCTCTCATGGCGATGACATGATAAGGAGCCCATCCCACTTATGCCCAATCAAAAGCCTTGACTGATAGCTTTCGACGACTGCGAGATCACAGTGCTGGGAGTGTGCAATGAGTGACCTCCAAGCACACAACCTCATCCTGTTGTGGATGCATATGTGCAGCTGCTGGACATTAAAGTCCACCTTTCTTGCTGACACATATATGGGTTACATGGTCAGCAAGAGGTTAAAGTGTGTGCCCAACTAAAACATTTTATTCTTAGTTTTGGATACATTAGGGAAAGGTTAGAATGTCAGTTTTTTACTTCTTTTTAGGAAGTAAGGGAGATATACTCACTTCCTGTCCTGCTAGAACAATTTCACTAGACAGGAAGTGATGGGGGAACTCTTCAACAGCAACACAGAAATAAAAATGCTTTTGTTTAGCAGTGTAGGAGAAGGCTAAAACCACTGCCATGTTTTTCCTCTCAATTGACATATAAGCGGGCATCAAAACACAAAATGAAAGAGTCCAAAGTAATTTTTATTGTTTGTAATACAGTCACATACAGTATCTCACAAAAGTGAGTACACCCCTCACATTTTTGTAAATATTTTATTATATCTTTTCATGTGACAACACTGACGAAATTACACTTTGCTACAATGTAAAGCGGTGAGTGTACAGCTTGTATAACAGTGTAAATTTGTTGTCCCCTCAAAATAACTGAACACACAGCCATTAATATCTAAACCGCTGGCAACAAAAGTGAGTACACCCCTAAGTGAAAATGTCCAAATTGGACCCAAAGTGTCAGTACTTTGTGTGGCCACCATTATTTTCCAGCACAGCCTTAACCTTCTTGGGCATGAAGTTCACCAGAGCTTCACAGGTTGCCACTGGAGTCCTCTTCCACTCCTCGATGACAACATCACGGAGCTGGTGGATGTTAGAGACCTTGTGCTCCTCCACCTTCCTTATGAGGATGCCCCACAGATGCTCAATAGGGTTTAGGTCTGGAGTAGAGTTGAGCGAACACCTGGACGTTCAGGTTCGGAGGGTCCGTACAAACTTTGGGAAAAAGTCCGGGTTCTGCACCGAACGTTGCCCGAACGTTATCCCGGACACCGAACCCCATTGAAGTCAATGGGGACCCGAACTTTTAGGCACAAAAATGGCCATAACAAAGTCCTGGCAAGTGCTAGAGGGCTGCAAAAGGAAGTAAAATGGGGGTAAGAGTAGGGCAAGTGCCCTGCAAAAAAATGGGGATAGGGAAAATAAATTAAAATCAAATAAACTAGGAGATGATTTTTGAACAATAATGTGTCACTTACAGCAACAGCTGGCCCTATAGGAGTAGGCAATGATTTTTGAACAATAATCTGTCCCTCTAAGCAGAAGCCTCTACCTAGTGCAGTCAGATCGCTCAAAGCAGCAGTATGTGAAATCTCAAATTACTCTCACAATCTGATCGTTGAGTACGATTGCACAATCTGATCATTGTGTATGATCGTAACGACCGTTGTGTTAGGCAGGGTTTGATCTGCAATGTGTCACTCAAAGCAGCAGTATGTGAAATCTCAAATTACTCCAACAATCTGATCGTTGTGCACGATCGTAGCGATCATTGTTTTATGCAGAGTTTGATCTGCAATCTGCAACTCAAAGCAGCAGTATGTGAAATCTCAAATTTCTGCTATCTGTCCCACAGAGCAACAGCAGTAGTAATCTCAGGATGCAGGATCAGATGTTAAAATGTCTGTAATCTCTCCCTCACGCCGGCAGCTTCCTCTCCCTACACTAACCCAAGAGCATGTGACATGCAGCACTGTGACTCCAGCTTATAAAGAGGCTGGGTCACATGATGCACTGGCCAATCACAGCCATGCCATTAGTAGGCATGGCTGTGATGGCTTCTAAGGGCAAACCAGTGAAACATTTGTTGATTGGCTGCCCTGCAGCTATTCAACATGCGTGATCAACTACCAGAACCCGAACCCGAACGTTTTTTGAAATGTCCGTGTTCGGGTCCGGGTCCCGGACACCCTAAAGTTTGGTACGGACCCGAACGTTACAGTCCGGGTTCGCTCAACACTAGTCTGGAGACATGCTTGGCCAGTCCATCACCTTTACCCTCACCTTCTTTAGCAAGGCAGTGGTCGTCTTGGAGGTGTCTTTAGGGTTGTTCTCATGTTGGAATACTGCCCTGTGGCCCAATCTCTGAAGGGAGGGGATCATGCTCTGCTTCAGTATGTCACAGTGCATGTTGGCATTCACGGTTCCCTCAATGAACTGTAGCTCCCCTATGCCAGCAGCACTCATGCAGCCCCAGACCATGACACTCCACCACCATGCTTGACTGTAGGCAAGACACACTTGTCTTTGTACTCCTCACCTGGTTGTTTCCACAAACGCTTGACACATCTGAACCAGATAAGTCTATCTTGGTCTCATCAGACCACAGGACATGGTTCCAGTAATCCATGTCCTTTGTCTGCTTGTCTTCAGTAAACTGTTTGTGGGCTTTCTTGAGCATCATCTTTAGAAGAGTCTTCCTTCTGGGACTACAGCCATGCAGACCAATTTGATGCAGTGTGCGGTGTATGGTCTGAGCACTGACAGACTGACCAACCCACCCCTTCAACCTTTGCAGCAATGCTGGCAGCACTCATACATCTATTTCCCAAAGACAACCTTTGGATATGGCGCTGAGCACGTGCACGCAATTTCTTAGGTCGACCATGGCGAGGCCTGTTCTGAGTGGAACCTGTCCTGTTAATCTTCTGTATGGTCTTGGTCACCTTGCTGCAGCTCTGTTTCAGGGTTTTGGCAATGTTATTATAGCCTAGGCCAGGGGTAGGCAACCTGCGGCCCTCCAGCTGTTGTAGAACTACATTTCCCATAAGGTATTGCAAGGCTGACAGGTGCAATTACTCCCAGAGGCATGATGGGACTTGTAGTTCTGCAACAGCTGGAGGGCCGCAGGTTGCCTACCCCTGGCCTAGGCCATCTTTATGTAGAGCAAGAATTCTTTTTTTCAGATCCTCAGAGAGTTCTTTGCCATGAGGTGTTATGTTGAACTTCCAGTGACCAGTATGAGAGAGTGAGAGTGATAACACCAAATATAACACACCTGCTCCCCATTCACACCTGAGACCTTGTAACACTAATGAGTCACATGACACCGGGGAGGGAAAATGGTTAATTGGGCCCAAGTTGGACATTTTCACTTAGGGGTGTACTCACTTTTGTTGCCAGTGGTTTAGACATTAATGGCTGTGTGTTGAGTTATTTTGAGGGGACAACAAATTTACACTGCTAAACAAGCTGTACACTCACTTCTTTACATTGTAGCAAAGTGTCATTTCTTCAGTGTTGTCACATGAAAAGATATAATAAAATATTTACAAAAATGCGAGGGGTGTACTCATTTTGTGAGATACTGTAGAAACAACTAATGTGTTTTGGGCCAAAAACCTGTTATGATTCTAATAACAAACTAGAGCCCATATATAAATAGAGAATACTGTATAATAAAAATATATCATTTTTAAACAGACTATGGGTAAAAAAAAAAAAAAAAAAAAAAATGCAATATAATATAATTAAATGATCAGCTAAAACTGGATAACGATGAATAATTTAAATACTGAACTCTAAGGCCCATTTCACACAGGGCAGATCCGCTAGCTAAGCGTAGACCACTCCGTTGATCTCCGCCGACTCGGCGGATGACCAGTCCGTCTCTGTTCACTGTGCTGGGATGGACCTGTCAGATCCCAGCTTTTCTCTATGGGAAAGGTACGATGAAAATGGACTGCATGTCCGTTTTCATACAATCCCATCTGACCCGCTGGACATATGGCGAACGTATTGCCATCCGTCTGTTTTGAGTAGATCTTGAAGAATCTGATGGCAGACGGGTGTCAGCAGACACATTTCCGCTGACATCTACCTGCCCATACAAGTCAATGGGTGGCCCGCTTGGATCTGCCTAAAAACGGACAGGCGGATCCAAGCGGGCCGATCGTGTGGAAGGGGCCAAATACTAAGTGTGTTTAACAGAATGAAAGCTATTGTATATCAAAGATGTATAGCTATGCAAATGCAGCAAGCTGCTTATAAATCAAATAAAAGAACAGAGCTTCCTATATGTGGGTAACAAACTTTTACTACCACTGGGGAACCCCCTGGTTCGGTTCGCACCAGAACATGCGAACAGACAAAAAATTTGTACATTCGAACATGAAAAATCAAAAGCGCTCATTTTAAAGGCTTATATGCAATTTTATTGCCCTAAAAAGTGTACGGGGACCCAGGTTCTGCCCTAGGGGACATGTATCAATGCAAAAGTTTTTAAATGTATCATTTTTTTCAGGAGCAGTGATTTTAATAATTCTTAAAGTGAAAGATTAAAAATGAAATGTTCCTTTAAATAATGTGCCTGGGGGGTCCCCTCTGTGCTGTTTAGAACCGTGCCAGAGCAAAATGACATCTGTAATGGAAAAATTGCCATTTTAAATCACTTGCGGCTGTAATGTATTGCCGGCTCCAGGCAATATAGACAAAAATCACTGAAAAAATTTACGTAGGGCCCCCCCCAGTCTGTACCAGGCCCTTCAGGTCTGGTATGGATTTTAAGGGGAACCCTGCGCCAAAATTTAAAAAAAAAATTGATCTGGGGTCCCCCTTAAAATCCAAACTAGACCCTAATCCAAGCATGCAGCCTGGCCGGCCAGGATAGGGGGGCGGGCGAGCACCCCCCCTCCTGAACCGTACCAGGCTACATGCCCTCAACATGGGGAGTATGGGTGCTTTAGGATAGGGGGGCTTTGCGCCCCACACCCAAAAGCACCTTGTCCCTTTGTTGATGGGGACAAGAGCCTCTTCCCCACAACCCTGGGCTGTAGTTGTGGGGGTCTGCGGGTGAGGGGCTTATTGGAACCTGGAAGCCCCCTTTAATAAGGGGGCCCCCAGATCCCGACCCCCCCTATGTGAATTAGTATTGGGTACATTGTACCCTTACTTATTCACCAAAAAGTGTCAAAATAGGAAAAAACACAGGAGACAATTAGGGACAAGTCCTATATTAAAAAAGAAAAAAAAAATAAGTGTACCCCGTTGTAATCCATCAGCGTGCGTAGAACCCCCAAAAGCAAAAAAAAAATGCAACAACTCCTCCATGGGAGGGCTCCCGCCGACTGAGCTCTCTTTGTGTTGATAGTTTATTTATAGTCAAGGGCGGGGCCACCCGGTGATGTAAGCATGTGCCTCGTCCCCTCTGACATCACAAGACATCAGAAGGGGTGGGGTCACCGCCCTTGACTATAAATAAACTGTCAAAACACGGCGAGCACAGACGGTGGCAGCCTTCCCATGGAGGATGAGCTGTGCACGCCTTCATCTCACCATGCATTATGGGGCGATCCACAGCGAGCAAAGTCGCCGTGAATACCCCATAATGTTCACACTTCGACTCTACTTGAATCACGGGTCCATCCCTATGTACCACAGCATAAGAAATTATGGTTGAGATAGTAAAAAAAAAGTAATTTTATTTTTAATACATGCAATATTTATATCATTTAATTTCTGTGTCCCTGTTGTAGATTTTACCTCACTTCCGGTCTGGTAAAAATATTGTCAGCAGGACAGTGAGGGTAAATCTCTCTAATTGAGTTCCAATACCAGGAAAAACCTGATAGGGGTTAAAATCCATTCCTACACTATCCAAATCTAGAAAAACAGGTTTTGGCTTGACAGACACACACTTTAAAAAAGTGGAGAAGGATTCAAATCTATCAAGTTTTTAATTCTGTCTGTGCCCTTAATGGAGAGAGTTTCTACTACTTCCTTCCCCTGGACAAAAAATGGCAGTTGCTTGCCATTCTCTACTCTATTCAAAATATAAAAAATAGATTTGAGCTTTTTGTTGACAAATAGAGTTAAGCGAACCAGGACTGTAAGTTCGGGTCCGTACCGAACTTTGGGGTGTCTGGGACCCGGACCCGAACCCGGACTTTTTAAAAAAAAGTCTGGGTTCGGGTCCGGGGTTCTGGTAATTTTAATGAAAGTTCTTAAAATTGCTGTAAAAAAGTCCAGGAAGGTCTTAGAGGTCTGCATAAGGAAGGAAAATGGGGGTAAGGGCGGGACAAGTGCCCTACAAAGAAATGGGGACAGGGAAATAACTTTAAATATTTTTAAAAAAATAAAAACATAAAAAAAGCAAAAATGGAGGTGAATGTGGATCATCTTCAAACTGGGTCTGAAAAGTATTAATTAACGGTAGAAGCCATATAACTGTTCTAAAATCATCTTCAAACTGTGTCAAAAAAAGTATAAATAAGCCGGGAGAACCCATATCACTGTTCTGCAAACATCTGGAAACTATGTGTGTCACTTTAAATATAACCGGGAATAACTGAACATCTGTTCTGCACACATTTGTAAAGTCTGTGTTTCACTTTAAATATAGCCGCTAATAACTGAACATCTGTTCTGCACACATCTTTAAAGTCTGTGTTTCACTTTAAATATAGCCGCTAATAACTAAACATCTGTTCTGCAAACATCTTTAAAGTCTGTGTGTCACTTTAAATATAACCAGGAATAAGTGAACATCTGTTCTGCACACATCTGTAAAGTATGTGTGTCACTTTAAATGAAACCGGGAATAAGTGAACATCTGTTCTGCACCCATCTGAAAAGTATGTGTGTCACTTTTAATATAGCCGCTAATAACTGAACATCTGTTCTGCACACATCTGTATAGTCTGTGTGTCACTTTAAATATAGCCGCTAATAACTAAACATCTGTTCTGCACACATCTGTATAGTCTGTGTGTCACTTTTAATATAGCCGCTAATAACTGAACATCTGTTCTGCACACATCTGGAATGTGTGTGTGAAACTACAGCATAGAGAAGAACAGGTATATGGTTTTGCTCTGCTATAGTTTCAAACCCAGTTTTCAGATGTTTGCAGAACAGTGATATCATATCACTGCGTTTGGGGATTTTTTTTTTTATTTCCCTGAACAATGTGTATGGTCAGCTATCATACAGCTAAATTCAGAGGTGTAAAAAAAATGCCAGATGCATGCTTGTGTACATGATGCCTTAAAGCTCAATAACCTTTGCCTATGAATGAAAGGAATATTCTTAATGCTAAAGGATGTGGACTCACTAAGAAACACCAGTGTACATGAACATTTATATTACTCTCTAGTTATCTGTAACATTCTCCATAAATAACACTGAATTTTGAAATTAGTATTTACTTTAAGTGTGTGTTTGTGGCGATTTTTTTTCACAAATTTGCGGAAAGTTGTTACCTAGTTCAAATGTAAATGTATCTGCACAGTAGAACTTCAGTGCTGAACAAGACCCCGAGGACGGAGCTGGCTACCACTAACATAATAGGTGCCAAGTAAGCTGAAACAAATATAAGCCAGCAAGAAATGACCAAGGACAGCATTAAGCAGATTTAGAATGATAAACATAAAATTCATGAATACAAAATGTGTTAAAAAAAGTTTCTCACAGATGTTATTACTGTAGACATCTGTGTGCATGAGCAACATGTGCAAATGTCAAAGGAAAACACGTACAACACTGTGTTAATGAGTGTTAGAAATTCTTGGCAGTATTTCGCTATTTGATAATATATGAGTGTGATACATTACAATGAAAAATAGCCCAGCCTTGGCAAGGTTAGTGACATGCTTGGAAGCCTACAGATGTATCCCCTGTCACTATAATACACTCTCTGATTAAATTTTGTTTAACTGGAAGCCAAGATTCAAAGACATTTAAAAATAAATGCAAACTGCCCATAGCTTGCTGATAAAGCCACAGTAATACTCACTTTTTATGGTACTAACACTAGCAAAACATGGCAGTACTCTGTCTGCCTTACCTTCCAAATTTTCCCATCTCACCTCTAGTCCAACATAGCTTGTAGTTGTGAGCATACTATGTTATAGACCATTTCTAATACAGGTATAACTATACAGATGCCAAAACTGTTTTTCCTCAGTTTCAGAAATAACCTTTCTTACCATTTCTACAAGGTTAAAAAACTCTGTCATTTGACCATGCATTTCTTCTTGGGCTAACAGGACACTGTGCAGACACAGAGTGTGCCTGTATTCTATAGTCTATTAAGCTTGAGGCAAGATGCAGGCTGTACTTGAGCAGCGGGTTGTGTTCAAGAGGCAGGCAGTGATTGGGAGGGGGTATGTGCCAAAGGCAGGCTGTGATTGGATGGAGGGCATGATGGCTGAACAGACTCCCCAATAAAGGCATGCTGTGTGTCTGCACAGTGTCCTGTACCTTTGAATGGCCAGTCAAAGGATTAAAACTGGCCACACTAACACAGATCAGCGTCTGTGCTTTATGGGGTCAGGTGAGAACAAGGAAAAAAGGTGGTAAGCAGGGTCAACCAGATATGTCTGATGGAAGAAGTACATGAAAATAATAGACTATGGGATTGATTTACTAAAACTGGAGGGTGCTTAATTTGGTGTAGCTGTACATGGTAGAAAATCAGCTTCTAACTTCAGCTTGTTCAATTAAGCTTTGACAAAGAAACCTGGAAGCTGATTGATTTCTATGCAGAGATGCACCAGATTTTGCACTCTCCAGTTTTAATAAATGAACCCTTATGATTCATAAAACACACATATGTGAGCACAGATAGAAAAAAATAGTATTTGTTAACGTCTCGTGGGAGGGACGAGATGCGCCTGGTGACCGCGGGTGGTGACATAATTTCCGACCGGTGAGATGCAAGTTGATAACCACTTCCGGTTTTAAACATAACAGCGCAATTTTATATATAAGTGGATGTTACTTTAATCTAATGAAACTGAGTAACACTATATACTTCTTCTCTGACATCTGTTACCCAATACCATATTAGACTTTGAGGACACCGAAAGCTGCCACTGGAGATATAGCCTGTGGGACTACAACACCCAGCCACCAGCACAAGCATTTGTGGTGGAGGTCCATGTTATCTGGTGGGTGCAGGGAGACACGAGAGGGGAACATGGACTGCACAAATTGTATGTTTACAGCACTTGGCACTTTCTGCACACGTGACGATTATATATCAAGAAGATTGTGAAACCCTAAGAAAAATTATGAACTGCTTATGAACTTTATCTGGGCCTTATACTGCCCTGGCACTTCATTTTGATATTTGTACATCATTTATATAAATATACATATATGTCACATGGGGTAGAGCTTTCATATTAATTACATATTTAAAGGCACAGTCACCTTCAGAGAGCAGCAACCCATAATTGATGATACACACATACCAGAAATTTTTTAGAGCACATAATTTTGTTGTTTTCACAAATTTGTTATTGTCACATATTTTTCCAGTAAGCACGGGAAATATCATTCTAACATAATAGATTAGCACAGTATTTATGGTAATATACACTTAAAAAATGCAGTCCCCAGCAACATTGAAGTATCACTGCAGTAGTGGTCCTTTTATGTCTCCTGTTGTTGGTCGGTAGTGTTACCAGTTTGGCCTGTGAGCTCCCTTGTTATTTTCTTATCAGATAGCAGATCAGATTAGAGCATGCTGAGATTGAGAATAGCATTATAAAACAGAAAAGACAATCACTTGCAAGCAGTACTTTTGTATGTTGCTATCTATTTTACAACTTATACAGGAAGATTTTGGTGAATGGAGACCTTTATTATTGATAAAAATGTGTTCAGTTTACAAAACACAATGTTATTTGAAGGGAATGTATGGTGCGTATTTATTTAATCATTTTTTTTTTCATCTATCATGGTCAATATGAAAAAATTGGTATCTGTATTTTATAGCCACGGCCGGGAGGTGGCTTTCCAATCTTGACTGGACATCATTTGACATCCTTGCAGGAAGCGCGAGTCACATGGCCTCAGAGCCGCGCAGTGGAGTCCACAGGACACAGCCGATGACGCATCAGTGACTGCCGTGACCATTCACAGCAGATCACATGACAGTTGTACACAATGGATTGCTTCCTTTCATGCCATCCATTGTGTACAATTGTGTTGCTAGCTGTGATTGATCAAATTGATCACATAGTACAGACAGAGCCAATCACAGCCCATCTATACCATGTGATTAGCTTTGGCCAACCACAGCTAATCATAACAAAACAAATTTAATGATTCAGTTTCATTCAGTAAAATGCTTTCTTATAGCAATAGAAAACTGAGTACTGTCCGTGATACTTTTTTTATTTGCACTAACATAACATTTTTCAGGACAAGCTTTCGGGGTATCTCCCCTTCTTCAAGGTCCAAGCAGTACTGAATAAAAACTGTTTTAGCCAAATGTTAAAAAAGAGAAAAAAAAAGAGAAAAAAAAACCTCTAAGGCAAAGGAAAAACAAACAAATACAAATCAATGTATAAGGCCATGGTAATGAAACTATCTGTAGAGATAGTGAGATAAGACAGGCAGAGTTATAGACTGGGGAGGGGAGGGGGGGTGACAGTCACAGAGGGGGTCGTAAAATTTAGGAATAGTGAGTGAGAAAACCAATATCCAAGTTTAAGCCATTATTTTTTGTATCAAAAAGAAGAATCATTCTATGTAATTCACTACTATAAGCAAACATAATGTAAAAAAAAATCCTGATCACTTCCCTAGAGTAGTAAAACATTACTATGGTAACATTAACCACTTCAATACAGGATACTTAAACCCCCTTCCTGCCTAGGCCAATTTTCAGCTTTCAGCACTGTCAGTTTTTGAATGCAACACTGTACCCAAACAACATTTTTATCATTCTTTTTCCACAAATAGAGCTTTATTTTGGCGGTATTTGATCATCACTGTGTTTTTTTATTTTTGCCTAAACAAATAAAGACCAAACATTTTGAAAATAAAATATGTTTTTCTTTGTTTCTACTATACAATTTTGTAAATAAGTAAGTTTTCTCCTTCACTGATGGGCACTGATGAGGCTGCACAGATGGACACTGATAAGGTGGCATTGATGGGCACTGGGGCACTGATGAGGTGGCACTGATGAGGCACTAATATGCAGCACTGGTGTTCATTGATAGGCAGCACTGATATGCAGCACTGATGGACAATGATAGTTGGCACCGATAGGTGGCAATGATGGGACTCATCGGTGGTACTGATGGGCACTGATAGGCTGCACTGATGGTCACTTATAGGTGGCACTGATGGGCACTGATAGGTGGCACTGATTGGCACTGATGGATGGCACTGATGGGCAATGATGCGCACTGATGTGTGGCACTGATGGAGGCTGATAGTTGGCACTGATAGGCAGCACTAACGAGGAGGCACTCACAGACATTAATGATGGGCACTGATTGGCATCTCTAATGGGCAGTTATTGGCATCCTTGATGGGCACTCATTTGCATCCCTGGTGGGCACAGGTGGGCATCCCTGGTGGGCACAGGTGGGCTCTTGTTGGCACTGATAATCAATGCACTTATTATCAGTGTAGACCCCCCCATCAGGAGAGCCGCTGATCGTCTCTGCTCTAGCTGCACCTTGTGAGCGCCAATAGAGGAAAAGCCAATAAACGGCACTTCCTGGCTACGACTGGCGGGCACGCGAGCTGCTTTTCCTGCTGGATGTCATATAATATCCTGACACCCAGTCAGGATAACATAACCACTTTTTGACCGTCATTCTGTTATATGGAGGGCTGGAAGTGGTTAAATTGCTCTGGTCACAGTGTGTTATGAAAAAAAAAAACGTAAAAAAGAAAAAAGTGTAATAAAAAATACAAAAACAAGTTATAACTTTTTTTTCCCAAAAATGATGACAAAAAAAATCACAGCTTTAAAAAAACCCACCATGCCTCTTACTAAATACCTTGGACTGCCTACTCTCTAAAAAGGGGTAATTTGAGGAGTATTTATACGGTCCTAACATTTCTACAGACTAAATAATATACACTGATTTGTGTTATTCTCACCAAATAAATGTAGTAGAATACATGTTGGGCTAAATTTATGAAGAACAATTATTTATTTGCAAATTTATGACGGAAACAAAGAAAAACACTTTTTTTTCACAATTTTCTTTTTTTCGTTCATTTAGCAAAAAATAAAAAACATAGTGGTGATTAAATACCACCAAAAGAAAGCTCTAGTTGTGTGAACAAAATAATAAAAACTTAGTTTGGGTACAGTGTAGCATGACCGCGCAACTGTCATTCAAAGTGTGACAGCACTGAAAGTTGGCCTGGGCAGGAAGGGGGTAAAAGTGCCCGGTATTGAAGTGGTTAATTTCAGATAGGTGGAGGTCTAGACTTCTTTTCATATGTTTACATGCTATTTTTACATGTTTACTGAGCTTAGTGTCTCAAGCTTTAAGATCTACTTTACAAACACAATTGAATGAGACAAATAAATAGCTGCTGTGTTTATGTCTGTGACTTTATATAGGCTTCCAAAAAGTTAGAGAGAGTCTAAAATAAAACATTTATTAAAAAAAGAAGGGGGGTAATAATATTAATAATAATAATGGGGATAAATAAATAAATGAAAGGGATGTGTTAGTGTGTCCTAGTGGGGAGTACCAACAAGCTTTCTCAATCAGCAGACTGTACATCAGAGTATACAAACATGTTCTTTCAGACATAAAGGAGAAAAAAGGCTTGGTCTTCCGGGACCACATAGTCTGTAAATTTTTGGACAATCCTTTCTAATCTCTTTCCAGTAATGGTCAAGTTTGGCACAGGACCAGAAAATGTGCAATAGTGTCCCCCGGTTCTCCTGGCATTGCCAGCAACGATTGGTAGTATTTGGAAAGAATTTATGTAAAAGAGATGGTGTATGATACCAATGTGTCAGAATTTTAAAGTTGAATTCCTAGACTGTAGTGCAGTTTGAGAATTTAAGGGCGAACCGGATAATATTGTTAAAGTACAGTCTAGGTTAGCCTTCCACTTCGCTATACAAGGCAGTTGGTAGTTCTCTGGGGGTGCTGCCAATAGAGCATAAACTTTCAAAAGCACGTGGGGAAGAGTCCCTTGGTCAGAGAAGTATTCCATAATCATAGTGAGACAATGGTTGAAGTTAAAGTTAAAATTTGGGCATTTTTTTCCTTCTGTGACTCGATCTACAACTTCCTTGGTCTAAGAGAGTTGTTACCAACTCTCCCCTGGTTGCCACTTCATAGATAGGTTTCTAGGTCCACATGGATTATAACCCTGTTTGTTCTTTCATTTTTATATCACAATTTCACTCACTTGAAGCATACTATTGTATTTTGCATAATGGTGTACGGTATGTATTACCATCTATTGTTGTCTTTCTATCATGGAAACTGCCTTTTTTTTAAAAAAAAAATTTGAAAAAAAATGTATAATATATATAAATACAAACTTACAAACAAAAGCAAAAATAATATTATTGATCCAAAATGGTTTGTGGTTTCCTTTACTGTGTAATTATGGACAAAATACCTGCCAATGGATCAAATAGTTTTCTATTTCCTGTAAGGGTTGGCAATGCTGTTTATTCTGCAATTAAAGTGCACAGCAATTTTTTCACCCTGCTGGACAGATTAGTCATAGATGAAGATATTATTTTATTTTTTTATTTTTACTTCTGGAAAAAAAAGTTTTAAGCCATATAAATAAGATCTGAGCATTGTAAACTTCCCTGTGGGTGTCAAATAGTTTTATCCAACTTCTGTAACTGAGACTTTTCACTGTTAACCTGTTCATGGCATCCGTTTTCATATGGCAGCTGGGCCTTACAGCCGAGTCCACGCACATGGGGAACAGCTTTTATTTGCTGACAACATGCTCATTGTGTGCTCCAAGCACCTTTACTAAGCTGTCATAAACAGCTTCCACTCTGTCAGGGAATAACAGTGGTCTCTGAGCCCACTACCGCCTCCTGGTATGTTCTTAAAGGGTTGGGAGAGTAACAAAAGTGGGAGAACAAACAATAGAATGGTCAACTGGTAATACAACTGGGTTACGGAGGAACTCATGGATGTGTTAATGCTATTGACAGACTGAATTACTGTATATTTGGAAATTTTAAATTTGCTAATAGTTCCCTTTAGAGGAAATTGATTGCAAGGATCACAGATAATCTATAGTCTATGAGGGATCATAAAGTTGTTTTATTAAAGAAATTGACTTTTTATTAGCTATAAGCTGACTCACCACCCCATGTGAGGCTTGGTTAAAAGAACAAATACACTAGGCACCCTACCTAGAGACAGCAAATAACAAGAATAATAAATGGCATTTGTGTAGTTCTGCATAAGAAATGCCTTGCTTAGTTTTTAAGTAGGTCAAATAATTTCTAAATACAATTAAAACAAAATCAATGCAAGTGCAATAGTTTACTGAGCTAATGATGTTGCTTAGCAAATATTACATATGTACTGCATTCAGAAGATTTGGGTAGTTTCTGTTGTTATTATGATTTAAAATGGTAAACACAGTTGATTGATAATAAATGGCTTCAGCCAAACACTAACCATGAGCGAAAGAAATGTTTTTGTGTTATCATTCATATTCTCTGAAAAATGGCCAAGAAATCATAAATTCTGCCAGGGTATGTAAACTTATGAGCACAACTGTATATATATTTATAATGTGTATATATACAGTACAGTGACATTGCAAGGGAGAAATCATTGATGGAAGGTATATTTATCTTACGTTTTGACTTACAGCATGTCAGGAAATGATAGGGGAACTCCAGGTCCGGTTTGTGTCCTGCTTTGTGACTGGATAATCTGGTCCAGGTGTTTGGACCCACCCTCGGTCCCTGGTGTAAATAAAAAGCCAGACCTGCAGACATATTGGTCATTGGATTTTATCTGTCAAACTCCGCCACCTACCATCTTTTAATGATCTTGTGCATCAGTCCCTTCACCAAAAGCTGAAAAACTTGCTTACCAGCTCCTGTGGACCCCTCGTTATAATGGGTCATCTGTGCTTATGGCTTAAAACCCAGCCAGGGCCTTTCTCTGGATCCGGTAACTTTCCTGCACTTATCACTTATCACCATGTCAAATGCACGAATATCTCCAAAAAAACGAAATGCTCCACTTTGTAAAGTTTATTAAAACGTAAAATATTGCACTTACATCCGCTAAATAAATGCACCTTAAGTTTGATGTGTCGGCCGACGTGAAAACAAACAAAGCCGTCCTTCTAGGATACGTGCGAATTGGTTATGTCAGCACATCGCTCCACCCTACGCATTTCATCACAGGTTCCCCCTGGACAATGTCAGCGTATGTTACTGGATCTTTAGGAAGACCCCGGCCAAGTTTTTAAAACGGTTGTCAACCTGTGACAACTACTTTAACCTTCAGGGTTTAGGAGATATACAGTGTACTAGATGTGCCAACGCCATTTCGGAACATGCGCAGTGAAGAAATGGCCTCCGTACCTTTTCTTCACTAAGATCGTGCCATGACTGGCGGCTCTGCCGTGCATGCGCGGGAGTGACGTCATGCAACTCCGGCCAGTCACAGAGCTGGAGTTGCGGCCCCGGAAGAAAGAGGGGTTGAAGATGGACACTGCCTGCACAGGGGACATTGCTGGACGTCGCAGGCTTCGTTTGCAGGTAAGTGACAGTGCATATTTTTTAACACTGATCATTTTATTGGTGTCACTGGTCCCCAAAAAAGTATCAAAAGTGTGACTTAATGTTCGATTTTTCCACCGGAATGTTCGAAGTCGCTGATCGCCACCATTACTAGTAAAAAAAATAATAAAACTAATAAATAAATAAAAATTCCATAAAAATATCCAATAGTTTGTAGACGCTATAAATTTTGTGAAAACCAATCAATATACAGTCAGGTCCATGAATATTGGGACATCAACACAATTCTAATCTTTTTGGCTCTATACACCACCACAATGGATTTGAAATGAAACAAACAAGATGTGCTTTAACTGCAGACTTTACGCTTTAATTTGAGGGTATTTATATCCAAATT
>BLSH010256151.1:355136-369289 GCA_018402905.1 Glandirana rugosa
AATATTATTGATCTAGGACTAATATTGTGTAGGAGATAGACTAGAAGTGAAAGGTTCCATCCTAACAATGTTTGTCAACACTTTGACATCTTCTTATCCTAAAATAAAGACTGGTGGGCTACTCGAACAAAAAAAAGGACAGGGGTCTGTTCACGTTTATAAGGACATTTACCAACATCATATTCAATTCCGAAGACTCTTGGGAGTGATGTGGTCATTCTTATAACCAGAGAATTTTAACAGAATATGTTATGTTTAGTCAGTCCATTTGAAAGTATAAAGTTTTTATTATTTGCACTACCAATTCCCTAGATGAATGGTTGGTCTTATACGTATTTTCAAAGATGCCTTCGTTGGGAAGGATGTTGGTGTTATGGGACTACCCTTGGCTTTTTATTCTGGAATGTATGCATATTCTGGTTGGTAAGTAGATCCCTTAACCATCACGTTTATTATTTTTGAAATATGAAAGTTTACCTGACTGATTTGTATTGTATAAGACAATTTTAAGAGACCAATATTCTTACTGGTGTAGTGAGGGTTCTCAGAAGCCTTAACTTATACTACAACCATTTACAGGAATATTTGCACTTGTCTGGGGACAGGAAAAAAAACAAGCTCATCGGGTGGTCAGAAATAAAATCCTATTCTTCTACAGTTTCACAACTGTTTGTAACAATCCTACCTTGGAAAGTGAAGATCAGATAGAGGATGTGTTATAATCAGGATCTAGTTATTATAACAGCAGCAGTCAATGTAAGACAATATAGCATGCAGAGGTCCCCCATGGTCTTAATTTTAGCACAAGTCTTTATTAGTACATCAAATTCTACTCAAGCCTATATTTTCAATATGAGACTAAATAATATGTAAGATTTCAAGTGTTATTATCAAATAAGACTTTAGTCTACCTTATTCACCCATAATGAGTACTTTCAAAACTGCTCAGCAGCACTTCATCATGCGCATAAGAGATCATGATATATCTATTTGTCCTGACTTATTTGAAACTGCATCCTGTAGGTTATCCATTATCTATGATCCTATGTGTTCTTCGCCTAACATTAATTTGATTTGCTATTGAAGCAGACGTGGTTCACAGTGGGGCACTAAGCTTGTATAGATGAACTGTACAGCTGCCATTTGTCTCACTTAGCCTTTAGAACTGCATGGAGGGTGTTGTGTGGGATTGTCATAAAAGGAAAACCATGAAACTGGTATGTGTTGTATATATAGTTAAAACAGACCTGTAGTTAAAGTGTTACTAAACCCACAACAGTAAAATCAGTCTGTATGTGCAACATAGCATGCTTGTTATACTCACTGTGGAACTTAAGGGGTTAATCCTCTGCATTCTGTAAAAAGGCTGTTTTATCCTGTGTGCATAGATCTTCCCCTCCCTGCACTGTCTATCTGGGGAAGGCCAGCTTAACACAGGCAGGGTAGCCGACCTGCACATGCTCAGTTGTCTTTTTTTTTTTTCCAATATGTTTTATTGAGGTAAAAGAAAACATATACATAATATGGATCAAGTTATCATTGACATTAGTCACAGCAACATTGAGTTAGAAACACAAAGAGAAACGAGAGCACTGGTGTTACAATATCTCGTCTTGTATAAAGCTTACTGGTTTACAAAGAGTTTCTTAACTGGTTAGATAAATGTCTTTGATAACAGGAAAACAAAAAAAACCATAGACTCATCGACAAGAGCCGAACTAATAGGCTAGATTGAACTAGGTTTAGCTTAATGCTAGTTCCTTTGGCTATTGGTACCTCATTAAGGTTTGTACTAAGCCTATGTTAGAGAGTATGATATGGGTCACGTTGGACCCAGAGTGAACAACAATATTTGAAATAGAAGCAGGAGATATATGTATATATAGATGAAGAAAGTGAAAGCAAGAGAGAGAAAGAAGGAGAAAGAGAGAAGAAGAAGAGAAAAAAAAAAAAAAGGGGGGGGGGAGGGGGGGAGCGGTGAGAATAAGGATGAAATTTTTGTATATTGTAGTTGTGGGAGCAGTAAGGAATGTGGGATTTAATTCTTTACCAAATCTTTGTAAACATCAGAGGTTGAGAATATATTCCATTGTCTCCATAGTTTATGAAATTTTTCAGTGTTTTCATATTTAATTGCAATCGTTTCTTCCATATGGTAAATGGCATCTACTTTGAGCGCCCATTCCTTCACAGTAGGGGGAGTGCGTGATCTCCAGTGAAGCGGAATTAGAGTCTTGGCTGCATTCAGCAGGTGTCTGGTTAAATCATTTTTGTATGATTTGTATGAAGAATTATTCACATGGAGTAGGCAGCATGCCGCATCTAAGGATAGGCAGGTATCTGTGATCTTTTGAATCCATGAGATGATCTGTTTCCAGAATCTCCGGATAAGAGCACACTCCCACCAGAGGTGAAGGAAGGTACCTCTTTCCCTAAGGCATCTCCAGCAAGAATCTGATTCGCTAATGTGCCAAGCTTTCAGTTTGGCGGGCGTGTAGTACCATTGGGTGCGTATTTTGTATGCTGTTTCTTGCATTTTTGTGCTTAAGGAGCACTTGTGAGTGAAAACGGTTGCTTTGGTCCATTGTTCCCCTGTGATTGAGATCCCAAGATCTCTTTCCCATTTTATTTTATGATTGTCAGTGGTATTGTTCAAGGGTTTTGAAAGCCAACCATAAATCAATGAGGTACCTCTTCTAATTGGTTTTTGGTTAAAACATATCTCTTCAAACTCTGAGAGAGGTCTGGAGATGGATTTCTTGTGTTTATTATTTTGAATGAAATCATGTATCTGCAGATAGTTCCAGAAAGTCAAGTGCTTCAATTGGGGCATCTTTTTAAGTTCTGTATGACTCTTTATTACTCCTTTGGACATAATGTGATAGGCTGTTAATGTGTAATTGGGGTCTAATGATGTGGGGTTTCTCCTATCTATTCCAGGAGGGAAGTCTGGGTTATTGGAGATTAGTGATAAAGGACTAGGGGTTGAGGAGAGCTGATGTTGTATGGCTGACTTGTGAAATGCTTTTAATGTTGCTGAAATCAACGGATGATTATGGATACCCAAGGGATATTTCGAGGGGTTGGACCAGGGCATAAAATGGATGGAGGGGGTCGGACCACTTTTTTCAATTCTGACCCATTCCTTGTTTTCTTGATGGCAATGCCAATCCAGAATTCTGTTTAGATGTGAAGCGAAATAATATTTTTTGAAGTCGGGAACACCTATCCCACCAAATATTTTGGGTGTACAGAGAAGTTTTAGGCTTGTTCGTGGTTTTTTATTTGTCCATAGAAATTTCCTCTTAATTGATGTGAGAGATTTGAAGAAAGAGTTGGGGAGGTCTATTGGGAGAGTATGAAATAGGTACAGCAATCTAGGGAGTATTACCATTTTTAAGCCTGGGATTCCAAGCGGTAAGATCTTTCTGAATATTATTAAATAGGGGTTTAAAGTTGTAAGTGAAAATTTGCTCTATTTTTGGAGTTAGTTTGATGCCTAAGTATTGTAAGGAGTTTTTTCCCATTTATATGGGCAGTTTTTGTGTGTAAGATCTGCCAGTTCTCTTTTAAGTGAGATGTTTAGGGCCTCTGATTTTTTATGGTTAATTTTAAAGTTCGCTAGATATCTAAAGATTTGGAATAGCTTATTTAAATTGGGAATAGAAATATGGGGTTGTGCAAGGAAAAATAATAAATCGTCAGCATAAGCAGCGACTTTGTATTCAGTGTTGTCAATTTTGATCCCATGAATGTTTGGATGTAGATTAATAGATCTAATTAGTGGCTCTAAGGTGATAATGAATAACAAGGGGGAAAGTGGGCAGCCCTGTCTAGTCCCGCTTTTGATCTGGATGGGTTCAGAAAATGTATTATTGACTTTAATTCTGGCGCTCGGGTTGGAATATAGTTTCCCTATCCAATTTAACATTTTATCTCCGAATCCTACATGCTTGCAAGTAGCCAGCATATAATCCCAGGAGATTCTATCAAAAGCCTTTTCGGCGTCTGTTGATAGAAACAGGGTTTCCAATCGATCTTGATGAATTTTATGGATCATATTAAGGGCTTTAATTACATTATCCCTGGCCTCCCGACCCGGCATGAAGCCTACTTGGTCCATTCCAATTATTTTCCCCAAGAAAGGGCGGATTCTATTAGCCAGGATTTTCGATAGGATTTTTAGATCTAAGTTTAATAAGGAGATGGGCCTGTAGTTTGCGCAATCTGTAGGGTCTTTATCTTTCTTTGGGATAATTGCTATGTGTGCTAATGAGAAGTCTTTAGGAGGTTCAGGGTCTATAATGAGATGGTTCAGGGCTTTGGTTAAGTGAGTGTTTAATAAGGTATCGTAGGATTTGTAGTATATTAATGAGAAACCATCAGGGCCTGGGCTCTTTCCAGGTTTCATACTGTTGATCGCTTGAGTGACCTCTTCACTTGAGATAGCATCGCCTAACAGTAAGGTCTCATTGATGGATAGTTTTGGAATTTTACTTTCTTCTAGAAATTGTTTAATGATCTGCCCTCTATCACCTATTGCATCTTTAGGTCTGGGTTGCACTGGCAGGTTATATAATTTTGTGTAAAAGTCATGGAATATTTGTGCAATATCATCTGAGTTATGGACAGGGATACCTGCTATTTTTATCGCCAAATTCATAATAAATTGTCCGTCTGAGGAACAGTGCTCGTTTCATTTTTTGGTTCAAGATGGATTGTAATTCTTTCCTTTTGTTTGTTAAGTCTTGTTCTAATGTAACAGATAGAGACTGTTTGTGCATTGTTTCAAGTCTGTTTATCTCTTTTATAATGGATTCTATATTTTTTTCTCGCTCTTTTTTCTTCCTTGCCCCAAATTTAATTAGCTCCCCTCTGATGACACACTTGTGTGCCTCCCATAATGTCATAGGTGAGGTCTCGGGGTTATTGTTTTGCTGAAAGTAGTCTGCGATAGCAGAGTGTATGTGTTTGTTTATTTCAGGGTCCGTAAGAAGGGAGGCATTTAACTTCCAATTGAAGTGTTTCTGTTGTGTCGTATTCATCTTAATTGTCATTGAGATCGGGGCATGGTCAGAGAGTGCGATTGTGCCTATTTAGGTGAAATCTTTAGTTGTTGGGTGTAAAGTTCTCCAGGCATCTATCAGTGTCAGAGATTTGAGCATCAGTTTAATCTTTTTGAGAATTTTATATGTTATGTAAGTGTTTCCTGAGGAGGTATCTTGATTTGGGTTGAGAGGTATATTAAAATCACCTCCCAGTATGATACAGCCCTCAGCAAAGCTCTTAAGTTCATCTATTACTAATTGGCAGAAAGTAGTGTGTGATCTGTTTGGGAAGTAGACATTCGCTATAGTAAGTGGTCTACCATTCATTGTTCCTTTTAGGAAAATATATCTTCCATCAGTGTCAATTAATTGATGTTCAACTGCAAAAGGTGCGTTTTTACTTATAAGTATTGAGACCCCTTTTGTCTTGGCTATTGGGTTTGTCGAATGAAAAGCTTGCGTGAAATATCTATTTGTTAGTTTAGGGGGTTGTGTTCCTTTAAAATGTGTTTCCTGAAGTAGAACTATTTGTGGTTTGCTTTTCTGAAGTTCCGTTAGGATTTTATTCCTTTTCTCCGGTATATTAAGTCCGTTTACATTGTGAGAGATTATACTGGGGTATTTCCCTAATCCTGAATAGGCCATAATGTTGTTTTGGTGTAGTGTGACGGGGGAGGGAGGGGGGGAAAAAAAAAAGGGGGGGGGGAGGAGAGAGTAAGGAAAGGAAGGGAGAGAGGAGCGAGAGAAAAGTGTTTCGAGAGAGTAGTTAAAAAGCGGAGTGCTAAGGTCACCTGGGGGGGTCAGCCGACCCTCCTTAGGTGATTGTTTGAATGTCAAAGATAATTAATGAGTTTAATCAGTGTTATTCAAATGGGGGAAAGTGGAAGACAAGATTGTCGGGGGTGATAACTATTACCTTAGACTTAAGGTTTTAGTCAGAGAATGCACTTGTCCAAAAGAGTGGCTCAAAAAGGGACGAAGCTCAGCCTTTAAAATAGCTCAACATATATAAAAGACAATAAACTATGTCTCTGGTAACGCTGTCTAAAACATGTGTTAATGAAAAACACGGCAGGTATACAACAGTACAACATTATTAAACCTTTATTACCTTACAAGCTCATCTCCGGGTGGTGGCCAGCAGTTTCCCCCCCTCACTCGGACGGAGCGATGCCTGATGTCACCTCTGTGTTAGAGTAGTTATTTAGTTGTCAATCCTGTTATTTAGGTAACAGAACAAAAATTGTAATGTGTGAGGTGCTTAAATGCCCTTGGTCCGCTCTGGAGGAGAACCGGCCAGCCACCTTTATCCCATGGAGAGGCAGCAACCAAGGCATTCATAGGTGACCAATCCAAGTTGAACAGAATACTCCCAGCCTAACTTAATAGCCTGGAGAGCATGATGTTCAAAGCACAGGCCCCCGTAAACAAAATATTAAGATCTCTTAACCATATATATAGATAAACCAACTAGACATACAGGACCTAGGTGTTTATGAGTGTCATATCTGAACCTTATTTGAAAGTCTCAGGTCTGCAAAATCTTGGTAACCCTATGGTGTTGTTGCAGTCCCGGTGCTATAGCATAACTAGATCACTGCATTGGTACCTTTATGAGGTGGGAGAAAGAGAGAAAAAAAATAAAAAAGTCAAGGTGAGAAACCTTACATGTCCTCAGAGGTTATGGATTGGATCTGAGGTCTATTTGAAAAGATCCAAGGTAATGTGAAGTCCTTTCTACAGTTGAATTATTCTTCTTCCTTGGCGTCTCTTGTGTTTCTCTGTAATGGCAATTGCCATGTGAATGGAGATAAAAGGAAATTAATCACAAAGTCTGAAAAACAGAGTATTAGGTATTCCTAGACAAGAGACTATGGCAGTGGAGTGTTGTTTGTTCTCTTTAAGTTCCCAGAGTGATCCGAAGAATCATTGTTTGAAATGGTCTCAGAGAAAGAAAGCAATACTATCTGAGAGGGTGAGGTTTTACCGTTCGTTGGTATGGAATTCTTTAAACAAAAAGGTCATCAAAGGTGAAACGAGTCTCATTTTCTATTCTGTAGACTTTCATTACAAAAGTTCCTGATGTATTGCCTGTGTAGAATGGTTAACCTCTTAAGTGGCATCGGTAAACAGTGCTGCTGAAAAAAAAAGGGAAGAGAGAGAAAAGAAAAAAAAAAGGAAAAAAAATACAAAAAGATTTTGAAACAGCCTCAAGGTTTACTTCAGCGTTGTTATGGGGTATCCGTATAGCTTTGCTGTAGTGTCTAGTAAGTGATTTTAGTGGAAAGGGTGACCTCTACTGGTGTATATGTGTATCGCGTCATTTATATTTTGTCATTATGGACTGGGCCAAAAAGACAGAGAGAAACCACTCAAATTTGCAATAAATGCTTCAGTAAGGATCCCGTGTTCTTGGTGTTTTGTTTGGGGGGGGTCAGGAAGCCCTGAGCTTCCGTTTGCTTTGACTTTTTCCCTTTGTTGTAGGGGGATTTGCTGGGTGTTGCTTTGTTAGAAGTGGAGTTGAAGGGTATTGGAGGTGAGAGGCGGAAGTCTTTGTACCATTCAGGTAAATCGATCATATCTATCTGTAGGTGATCGCAGAATTGAGGAAGGTCCTCAGGTGTTCTTAGTAGGTAGTGTCTGCCATTAAGTGTGGCCTGAACAGCAAATGGGAACTTCCATCTATATGTTATTCCTTTATTTTTCAGCACTTCCAGCAGGGGCTTAACTGCACGTCTATTGTTCAATGTAATCGGTGAGAGGTCTTGAAATATTTGGATAGGGATCTCATTGAACATAATTTGATCACTTTGTCTTGCTTTCTGCATAATCTCTTCCTTTAAAGGAAAGCTGGACAAACAACAGATAATATCCCTGGGGGGGGAGTCGTCAGGTGCTTTAGGCCGGAGTGCCCTGTGCGCTCTGTCGAAGTCTATGGGGGATTCCATGGGTCTCTCCAAAATGCTGTTAAAAATTGTGCTGAGAGCTGATTTTATCTGGTCTAATGGCACAGATTCGGGGACCCCCCTGACCCTCACATTGTTCCTCCTCCCCCTATTTTCGAGATCCTCTAAATGTCTGTTAATTGCGATCAAGTGTTGGGAGTGTGAAGCTGTTATGTGATCCAGTCTTTTGATGGCTTTTTCTCTAGCCTTCCCCGCTTTGTCGCTAGCCGCCATTTGTTCTGAGAGGTGCTTGATCTCTGTTTTAAGATCAGTAAATGCTGCTGCGAAAGACCGTTTAATGTCCGCGGCAAAATCTGACATATCTGAATATGTCAATGGGTGGTCAGAGAGTGTAGAGTCTCTCACCTGGTCGTCAGATGCTGCTAGTGATGCAGTTTCAAAGTCCTCGTCCTCCTCGTGGTCTGAAGTGACGGCTCCCGGCGCCATCTTGGGCCCCGGCGTCTGTCTCTTTCCTTTGTTTTGGGCTCTAAAGATGTCCGTGATGTTTCTGCTGGACATGTAAGTAGCGGATCGTTGTGGGCGAGTGTGGGATCCTGTTTTGGTGATCCTGCCCATGTTTGGATCTTTTGGTGTTCGCGTTAGGGCTTGTGAGGTGAGCTTTGTCCCGGAGCTCTTCCTCTAAGCGTCCATCTCCTCCGCCTGTCAAGCCACGCCCCCCAGTTGTCTTTTATGCTGGAGAGAATATTTACTTGTTCTCAGAGCTAGCCAGGTCACATGATATTGACATCACACATGTGGGCGTGTATACAGGCTGTAGTGGAAATATCCTCCTACCTGAACGCTTAGCATTGGAGAAACTGTGCAGTTCATCACTGACCATGGTATACAGATAATCCAAAAAGGTATATAGTGGCAGTATTTTAATGTAAAAAGGAGATTTATAAGCTGTGGGCACTGGGGGAGGGGGGGGGCAGATGAACTATATGTTTATATTACTGGGTTTAGTAACACTTTAAGTTGAAACCTGGGGTATTTAAGAAATGTATAGCTTAGTGTAGCTTCTATGTACTTGCTACTTATGAAGCTTTTTTGTCATTTGATTAAAGCTCCAATGTGTTGCATTTTAAGCAATTAGCAAAATCCATAAAGAGATAAAAATATCTGCTTATTTAAATAATTTTTATTTCAGGATTCCAAATGCAAATTTGATCAGTTGTAAAAATTCAATTTGTGCTCTGCTAAAATGCCTTCACAAGGAGAGGATTGTGTTAGTTTACCTCTACCTAAACAATTTCAGTTGCCATAAGATGTCCAAATGCAAACATATCAAGAGGTTTTTACACATTTCAGCATATATATATATATATATATATATAGATTATCTTGTGCTTTGTGTTTGTCATTGTCAACACAAACTAATATTTTGAATAATTATTATGATCTTAAACGGGTTCTGTTTGCACAGCGCTGGGGTGATTTGGAATCTCCAGCATTCCGCCAGAAGTTCTGTAAAATCATTTTTGTACACCCCTCACATTTTTGTCAGTATTTTATTCTATCTTTCCATGTGACGACACTGAAGAAATGACACATTGCTACAATGTAAAGTAGTGAGTGTACAGCTTGTATAACAGTGTAAATTTGCTGTCCCTTCAAAATAACGCAACACACAGCCATTAATGTCTAAACTGCTGGCAACAAAAGTGAGTACACCTCTAAGTGCAAATGTCCAAATTGGGCCCAAAGTGTCAATATTTTGTGTGAACGCCATTATTTTCCAGCACTGCCTTAACCCTCTTGGGCATATATATATATATATGTATACAATATCTCACAAAAGTGAGTATACCCCTCACATTTTTGTAAATATTTTTTTAGATCTTTTCATGTGACAACACTGAAGAAATTACACTTTGCTACAATGTAAAGTAGTTAGTGTACAGCTTGTATAACAGTGTAAATTTGCTGTCCCCTCAAAATAACTCAACACACAGCCATTAATGTCTTAACCGCTTGCAAAAAAAATGAGCACGCCCCTAAGCAAAAATGTCCAAATTGGGCCAAATGAGTAATTTTCCCTCCCCGGTGTCATGTGACTCATTAGTATTACAAGGTCTCAGGTGTGAATGGGGAGCAGGTGTGTTATCTAAGTGTTATCGCTCTCACTCTCTTACACTGGTCATTGGAAGTTCAACATAGCACCTCATGGCATGAGGTGCTATGTTGAACTTCATGAGGATGTGAAAAAACCAACTGTTGCTCTACATAAAGATGGCCTAGGCTATAAGAAATTTACCAAGACCCTGAAACTGAGCTGCAGCACGGTGGCCAAGACCATACAGTGGTTTAACAGAAGATGTTCCACTCAGAACAGGTCTCGCAATGGTCCACCAAAGAAGTTGAGTGCTTGTGCTCAGCGTCATATCCAGAGGTTTTCTTTGGGAAATAGACATATGAGTGCTGCCAGCATTGCTGCAGAGGTTGAAGGGGTGTGGGGTCAGCCTGTCAGTGCTCAGACCATATTCCGCACACTGCATCAAATTGCTCTGTATGGCTGTCGTCCCCGAAGGAAGCCTCTTCTAAAGATGATGCACAAGAAAGCCCGCACACAGTTTGCTGAAGACAAGTAGGACATGGATTACTGGAACCATGTCCTGTGGTCTGATGAGACCAAGATAAACTTATTTGGTTCAGATGGTGTCAAGCGTGTGTCACGTTAACCAGGTGAGAAGTACAAAGACAAGTGTGTCTCACCTATAGTCAAGCATGGTGGTGGGAGTGTCATGGTCTGGGTCTGCATGAGTGTTGCCGGCACAGTTAATTTAGGGAACCATGAATGCCAAAATGCACTGTGACATACTGAAGCAGAGCATAATCCCCTCCCTTCGGAGACTGGGTCGCAGGTCAGTATTCCAATGACCCCAAACACACCTCCAAGACGACCGCTGCCTTGCTAAAGTAGCGGAGGGTAAAGGTGATGGACTGGCCAAACATGTCTCCAGACCTAAGCCCTATTGAGCATCTGTGGGGCATCCTCAAATAGTAGGTGGAGGAGCGCAAGGTCTCTAACATCCACCAGCTCCATGATGTTGTCATGGAGGAGTAGAAGAGGACTCCAGTGGCAACCTGTGAAGTTCTGGTGAACCCCATGCCCAAGAGGGCTAAGGCAGTGCTAGAAAATAATGGTGGCCACAGAAAATATTGACACGTTGGGCCAGATTTGAACATTTTTAATTAGGGGTGTACTCACTTTCGTTGCCAGTGGTTTAGACATTTATGTTTATGTTTATGTGTGTTGATTTATTTTGAGGTGACAGCAAATTTACACTGTTATACAAGCTGTACACTCACTACTTTACATTGTAGCAAAGTGTAATTTCTTCAGTGTTGTCACATGAAAAGATAGAATAAAATATTTACAAAAATGTGAGGGGTGTACTCACTTTTGCGAGATACTGTGTATATATATATATATATATATATATATATATTTTTTTTTATGCAATTCAGTTTCAGAAAGTTTTACCTCCTTCCTGACCAGGCCATTTTTTGCAATAGGGCACTACATTATTTTAACTTACAATTGGGTGGCCGTGTGACACTGTACCCAAATAAAATTTATGTCCTTTTTTCCCACAAATAGAGCTTTCTTTTGGTGGTATTTGATCACCTCTGCAGTTTTTATTTTTTGCGCTATAAACAAAAAAAGAGCGACAATTTTGAAAAAAAAAAACAATATTTTTTACTTACTGCTATAAAATACATTCAATAAAAAAAATGTAAAAAATATATTTTCTTCATAAATTTAGGCCAATATGCATTCTGCTACATATTTTTGGTAAAAAAATCCCAATAAGTGTAAATTAATTGCTTTTCGCAAAGGTTATAGCGTCTACAAACTATGGGATAGATTTAGGGACTTTTTCCTTTTTTAATCACTTTTACTAGTAATCACAGTGATTAGTGATTTTTAGTGGGACTGCGACATTGCGGCGAACAAATTTGACACTAAGTGACACTTTTTGAGTGATCAGTCCATCTGGCACTGCTCTCCAAAGACACATGAACCCACACAAGCAGGATAGAGAGTGAGGATGTCACACAGTTGCCATGACAATGCATTTTGGAGGTATGGCCTCCTTCCTCAGGTCATCCTGATGACCTGAGGTAGGAGGCCATGTCTCTGAAATGTGTTGTCATGGCAATGGTGTGACGTCCTCACTCTCTTCCTCCCTGTATCCTGCTCATGTGTGCTTGTGTGTCCTCAGAGAGCAGCGCAGGCTGGACCGGGCACATGTGCATTAGGTTCTGCACATCAAGCGTGGTGGTAGATGGCCTTGGATGCGCTGCCAAGAACCGGGCAGCTAGGTTTAACATCCCCGGCTCCCCCTTTCCCTTGTTGTGATCTTGAGGTGGTTATAGGAGTGCGGTCACAATGGAATCCTTATGCTGTATCTATCTTCTCACAATGTGAGTTTGACCATTGTAGTGTTTTTAACTTTACCATATTAAAGCCGAGTTACACTAGGGCGGCTTTGCGCTCTCTTCTTCTGTGTTTTGTCTAGATGTGTTCCTGCCACCCAGAGGATCCATAGAGAGCAGCAGCACCCTTTGACTTGTCTAATTATCACCAATAGCCAGCTGGAGGGCTATACCAAACTGTTGATCAGCACACCTGCTAGTTTTTTTCTTTTGTGTGTATTTTTTGTACTGTATAAACGGCACTGGCAGGGGGGGATTAACATCAGGGTTCCCTATGTGTGCTTTCTAACCGTGGGGGTGGGTGCTTTGCACCAATTCTAAAGAAGAGAATCACATACAGGTACGTGATTTTGAACTAAAGGGCAGTAAATGTACATGAGGTGGTCCTTAAGCGGTTAAAGAAAAATAGTCCTTGCTTGTGTGTTTAAGCCAGTAAGACCTTAACACACACACGAGTCGAAAGGGAGCACATTTTATATGCACACTGGACTTTTCACAATGCACAGTGAAGGGGGGGGGGTATTTACCAAGCCAACTAAATCAGTCTGCCTCTCTTTTGCCTTCTCTTTTTTCTATGCAACAATTTTCCTGTGTATTTTTGACCTATGTGCCTGTAATCCTATACAGTCGATTGGGTTGCATAAGTATGATATATTTGTTACTTAACCACTTAAGGACCGGAAGGATTTCCAGCTTTAGGACCGGAGCCCTTTTTGCGATTCGGTGCTGCGTCGCTTTAACTGACAATTGCGCGGTCGTGCGGCGTTGTACCCAAACGAAATTGGCGTCCTTTTTTTCCCACAAATAGAGCTTTCTTTTGGTGGTATTTGATCACCTCTGCATCATTTCTGATCGTCGCTATAAACAAAAGAAGAGCGACAATTTTGCAAAAAAAACCCAAATTTCTTACTTTTTGCTAAAATACAAATCCAAAAAAAAAATATAAAAAAACATTTTTTTTCACCGTTTTTGGCCGATTTATATTCTTCATCATATTTGCGATAAAAAAAATCGCAATCGCCGTTTATTGATTGGTTTGCGCAAAAGTGGCCGCGTTTACGGATGATGAGAATTCATTTTTGGGGTTTTTATTTTTTTTTTATTTTTTACTAAAAATGGCGGCGATCTGCGATTTTTAGCGGTACTGCGATATTTCAGCGGACATGTCGGAACATTTTGACACTTTTTTGGGACCATTGGCATTTATACAGCGATCAGTGCTATAAAAATGCACTGATTACTGTGTAAATGCCATTGGCAGTGAAGGGGTTAACCTGCAGGGGGCGCTCTAAGGGTTAACTGTGTTCCCTGGGCGTGTTCTTACTGTAGGGGGACTTGCCTAGATGGGGAAAGGAAGTGGTCACAGCCTTCATGTACGAGAAGGCTGTGATCACTTCCCTTCCCCCTCACACAGAGCGGAGGTCCGTGTTTACATACACGGACCTCCGCTCATTCGCTCCGGGGGGGGCATCGCGGGTGGCCGGCGGCAATCGAAGCCACCGCACCCGCTCCCTGGCCCCCCCCGAACACAGTGAGCGCGCGCGCTCACAGTATCTCTGTATCGCAGCCGCCGTCGTATGACGGCGTTTTGCGTTACAGAGCCACTTTGCCGCCGTCAATCTCCGATCGGCGGTCGGCAAGTGGTTAAAACAGATTTTCGCTCTAAACAGACACCCAATTAAGGATTGGTCAGGGTCAGGTTTCATTCTGTCACAGT
>BLSH010256151.1:369299-382018 GCA_018402905.1 Glandirana rugosa
GAGTGGAAGAGCATGTACTTCCGACACCTGCAGGGGGCGCTCTAAGGGTTAACTATGTTCCCTGGGCGTGTTCTTACTGTAGGGGGACTTGCCTAGCTGGGGAAAGGAAGTGGTCACAGCCTTCATGTACGAGAAGGTGATCACTTCCCTTCCCCCTCACACAGAGCGGAGGTCCGTGTTTACATACGCTCATTCGCTCCGGGGGGGGCATCGCGGGTGGCCGGCGGCAATCGAAGCCACCGCACCCGCTCCCTGGCCCCCCCCGAACACAGTGAGCGCGCGCGCTCACAGTATCTCTGTATCGCAGCCGCCGTCGTATGACGGCGTTTTGCGTTACAGAGCCACTTTGCCGCCGTCAATCTCCGATCGGCGGTCGGCAAGTGGTTAAAACAGATTTTCGCTCTAAACAGACACCCAATTAAGGATTGGTCAGGGTCAGGTTTCATTCTGTCACAGTGCTGAGGCAGGAATTTATTAATGAAGCTGTAACCTTGTAGAAAATCTGTCACACAATCATCTCCTGTTCCTTTTTAGCATTGCCTTGCTGTGCCACAGAATTGATAAATGTTCCTCATTTTCTATGACAAGTGTATTGGGATTACACACATAGGGTTTCTTTCATGACTGCTTTTCTCCCCATACAAATCAAAATAAATAGTTAAAAGAAAATCAAATGCAGTTCTGAAGATCATAAACTTCTATGAAGAAACTTGGAAGGATCTCAATAAGATCTCAAATATAAGCTAAATGCATTAGAAAGCATGCTGCAAGTGTCCATCTACACAAGCGTTTAAACCAGTGGTTCTCAACTCCGGTCCTCAGGACCCACCAACAGGCCAGATTTTAACCACTTGACAACTGGGCACTTAAACCCCCTTCCTAACCAGACCAATTTTCAGCTTTCAGTGCTCTCACATTTTGAATGACAATTACTCAGTCATACTACACTGTACCCATATGAAATTTTTGTCCTTTTTTTCACACAAATAGAGCTTTCTTTTGGTGGTATTTAATCACCATTGGGGTGTTTATTTTTTGAGCAATAAATGGAAAAATACCGAAAATTTTGTAAAAAAATGCATTTTTCTTTATTTCTGTTATAACATTTTGCAAATTAGTAATTTTTCTTCGTAAATTTTGGCCAAAATTTATACTGCTATATGTCTTTGGTAACGAGAGCGCGATTGTGGGAAGACGTTATATAACGTCCTCCCACAACAATGGGTGCCACTTGCCGACGTGTATCTACGCTACACGGTCGGCAAGTGGTTAAGTATTGCCTTGGGGAGATGCAGACAAGAATACTGCAATCACTGAGCCGCAAATGATATCACCTGTGATGTATTTCAGTTATCTTGCAAACCTGGCCTGTTAGTGGGTCCCGAGGACAGGAGTTGAGAACCACTGGTTTAAACTGTACAGCATTTTTTTTTTCTTTGGACCAGCGCTACACTTAAAAGCATTATGTATTGTTTTCTGACATTATATACATATTCCACCCTTATAACATCCTTGTAATAGATACAGTACATCTCTAAATGCACACACTTAAATGGACACAATTGTTGAGATTTTTTTCAAACTATTTAGGATGCAAATCTTCTCAGATTCTTTTCTTTATGCTGGCTGCATACTCTTTAAATCAAGTGAACTGATGGTTGGAACCAGCTATCAAACTGTCTGCAGTCGTATAATGTAATCTGTCAGCTGCTTAACGCACCGTTTCTTAATAACATAGCAAAATGTAACAAATTTGTTTTCAAATGTGATGGATTTGATGCCATATCCACAGACAACACAAGGTTAACACTTGTTAGAAAAATAACAGGAAGAGGTAAAACTATAAAAATGCATCAAGATATGTCTCTAAACTTAGTTGCTAAACTGTTATGCTAAACTACAGTATATTATTTTCTTTACCAACTTGGAAACAGAGAAAGGACTTGATAGTATGTCAACACATGACAGAGAAACACCACCAACTTGGGGTCAATAGACTGAGATGGTAAATAATCAGATGAATACAGGGTGGGGTAATCTGAAACTTGGTTAAAAATGTTTACTGGCATATAGTACAATGTGGTCATTGTCAAGACACTGAATTACAGTGTGTCATTAAGGTTTACAAAAGTGCTATCTTTTGTTTCTTTAAACTAAATTAAATTAAAGCTGAACTCTTGCACTTTTTTCCCTTGCAGTGTGCCCACACTGCATGGGTTAACTGTTTGTTTTTGTTTAGGGGTTTGGAGAGATATACTCACCTAATCTTCAGATCCTCCAAGTGTAAGACTGTTCTGTTTGGCTCCTGCTCCCCCCTCCCCCTGGCGGTCCAGCCGTCTTGTTTCTGACATTATCATGCACATAGACCAGCTCTGGATGTGAAGACATTAGGAACAGTCCACTGCTGGACATGGGGGAGTGCCGTTTTCCTGAGGATTGGGTGAGTATGAGCTCTGTGTTCACCCCTAGAGAAAACATACAGTTAATCTATGCCCCCACTATGTGGTAAAAAAAGAAATTGCCTGGAGTAGGGATTTAAAATGAATACAATTAAATTAAATGAAAATTCACAATTATGTTGATAGGATTACTTTCAAACTGTTAATTCTTCATGTATGTTTTCTATGGACTTTTATTCTTATACAGGCGGTCCCCAGGTTACAAACAAGATAGGGGCTGTAAGTTTGTTCTTAAGTTGAATTTGTTTGTAAGTCAGAACAGGTATATTTTCTAAGTGTAGGTTCAGCCAAAAAAAGAATTAAGCTTTTTGGATAGCATAGGGAAGGGTTAACACCCCTGTAATGTTTGTTTTGCTGTCTATGTTTCTGTTCAGAAGATTTCACCTCACTTCCTGTCCCAATGCCAATTGGATTTTGAAAGTTGTTGTGGAAATAAACCTTTGTGATAGAGCTTCAGTGGAGAAACCTTTTTCCCATAATAACTCTTACAGGAGTGAATTTCCCTTCCTGGGGGGGGGGGATTTCCTCTCACTTCCTGTTGTCTCCCTCCATTTGTAAGTAGGAGTCGTTTGTAAGTTGGATCTTTGTAACTAGGGGACCGCCTGTATAGCACATTCCAAGCACTGTCTTGTTTCCATGCTTATTCACTGATCATATGACATTATTTTTCAAGAACAGTACATATATGACATGACATCAAGCAGTTTACATTGAAAAAACCTAATGAAAACAATAGTGTTTTTAAAGGGTATAGCTATAGTAACAGAAATGGCTGTCAATATGAGGGTTCACAAGCTTCTTCTCTTTGCTTCCCAGGTTTATATAATAGATTTAGGCTTTTTGTGTCATCTACAAGGATGTAGGAAATACATCTCAGGAGGCAGGCTAAGGGAATTTGACAGAACACCCTTCACTTCACTCAAAATGTATCACATGTGCTCTAAGCAAGAGGCAAATTCAACATTTTATTGCTTGTCTCAGTTCACCACTTCCTGTATATGTTGAAGATGGGATGATCCGGTTGCTGATTTTTGTAAGATCAGATGAATTCTGTAATGGTCCTTATAAATGCTTGACATCTTTGCAACCTATATTGTTACCTATCTAGTCATAACTTAATTATAAGAAGAATCTGCAGAAGCCTAAGTATTGTATAGAGCAGAGTTATATAATCCCAACTAGTAAACTAAGAAACCAACTATTTGCATTGCTTTTTGCATTTTGTGAAAAGGGATGTCCTCATTGGCTGCTAGGACAAGTAGGAGTAGGGACTACAATGGGGCAATGGACCAATTTCCTTACCCCTAGCACTGCACCTACAGCAGAAAAAAGAACATTGCATGCACTTAGTTTAATGCTTCTTTCATATACTCTCTATTTTCTCATAGGTAAATTTTATTATATGCAAAGGCTACCTCGTAGTCATATGCTACTAAAGCTGAAACAATACACAGACTACTAGCTAGAATATATTATACTGGCTTTTCAGAGAGAAAAGTAGTGCTGGATAAAGTGGACGGAAATTTAAACTGACTTCTATTATAATGCTAATTTGCATAAAATTAATTTCCTTCAAAGCTTACACAACCTACTACATTTTCTGAGATAATTTCCAAACTGAATGCAGAGAATAAAAAAAGAGATCCCACTTCCACTAGCTATAAGGGAGAACCATGAAAAACGTGAATTATATAACAATGTAGAATATGCCATTACCCATTTTCAGAAGTATACTGAAACTGGGTAACAATTTAAAAAATCTCCTGACCTTCTCATTTCTGCAGGCATTTCTTAAATTAGATAATGCTGCTATTTGTTTTATACTTAGTCATCAATGATTTGAAATTAATATGGGTCTTGAGAAAAGTAAAGAACAGTAGCTTTAGCTGCAAATGTAATGCAGAACCATCTAGCACACTGATATGATATCGCAGAGACCAAGAGTAAAATTAAATGAGAACAAGCCAAACAGAGGAAAAAAATTAATGGAAAGAAGGAACCAACTATTGTAAAGGGCAGAAAAAGAATTAATAATAAAAGTAAAAACTTGAACATAATGCATTGAGTAAGAATAATATATACCATATTGCAAAAGCATCTGACAGGTTTATGTCTATCAACTGTACATGGCTTCTAATTGAATGATTTTAGGCCACTTTATTATGATTCAATGTATGGCTCTTGTCCTTGAGATTTCTATGTGACAGTAAATATGAACTAAACTTCATAATATAAGCATAGGAAATGTAAGGACGGTATGTTGTTTCACATAAGTAGGTTTCAGTCTGGGGTTTTCAAAGGTCACCTCCCACCAAAGATGATTTTTAATTTGTCAGTGAGCTCTGTTAGGGAAGATGTTTGTGTTCTCAGCTTTTCTCTTCCGTTCACTGACAGACGCAGCCTTCTTATGACACATAGGCTAAAACAAACAAAAGCATAGGTTGGCCCCTCCCAGGGGGCCGTCCTCACCTCAGCATATAATCCCCCTGTCCTGTACAGCACATCAGTTTTTATTTGCCTAGTGCAAGGAGTAGACCTGGTTCCCTTTGGGATCTGCGGTCTCCTGAAGATTCATCTGATGAAGACTGCTATCAAGACGCTGGCTGGTGGTATAGAGGATATCTCGAATCCAAATCTTTCCCCAGTCCGGCCGACACTATGCGAACGCCCTTCGGGGTGCCCACCGCATAGCGCCCGTTCCAGTGGCTAAGACCCATGATAGCCCAGTGACTAGGTACGCCTGTCCAAGGGCCTGGCCAGCAGCATGCCTCCCCTAGGGGATGTAGGTCTGCTCCGGTAGCTACCGCTGCGCCCGTCAAGGATTGGTGAGTGGACCCCTCTGCTGCCTTAGGGCGTGGAGAGTGGGTGTCTGGGCAGCTCTGGTGGTAAGCCGGCCGGTGGGGGCTCAGTAGAGGGACATTTTGGGTAGTACCCTTGTGAGGTTAAGCCTCCGTCCCCCCCTCCCCCCAGTCCACAGCACGGCACTGTTGCACTGACCGTTCGACTCTGCACCGACCGTCCGGAGCGCTGTGTTCGGCGGGTTACCGCCATTGAAGGATAGCACCGCTCGTTCGTGGCCGACCACGCGGGAGTAATGGCAGCGTCCATTGTTTGTGAAACCATGCGGTTCTCAGCCTGCGGTCTGGCGGCCTCCAGTGGTAGCTCAAGGAAGTGCAGCCCTGGTACAGGAAGTGTTTAAAAATGGAAGTGGGCTTCCGGTTTTCGCTTGTACAGCGTGGCTGACACACAGCAGCAGGCTCCTGGCGTGCAGTAGTTGGTGGGCATTGCTCTTCCGGTCGGAGTGCTGAGGCATCTAAACAGCAAGTATAGCTGGCCCTTCCTGGGTGCTAGTAGCGGTGTGGGCAATCCTCCCGGGTCTCCCTGGTTGATTGGTGGAGTAGAGGTGGTGGTTACACAGTGGGGGTGCCGGAAGCCTGTAATGTCAGAGGCCGGCAATACTATGGCAGGAGTACCTGCGGATCTACAATCCACCCCAGGAACGCTAGTGTCTTTGGAACAGCTGAGGGCGGTGTTTGGGGAGTTCTTTCCCAGGGCGGAGGTACCCATTCCAAGGGGTCCTCAAAAACGCCCACCACTCCCTCTTTCCTCCGGGGAGGATTCAGATCTGGAAAGCGAGAAACTCTGTCTTCGCGTGATAAGGCGATAGTGGAAGCACTGATCACTGATATCCGCAAGTCCATGCGTCTTGATCCAGCTGGGGAGTCGCATGAGTCCGCTTATGTTTGTGGCCCACTTAAACCGCCTAGGGCCCCTAGGGCTTACCCTTATGACCAAGTGTTTGAGCAGGCGGTGTTTAAGGAGTGGCGTAGGCCACCAAGTTCTTTTACTTTGCCTAAGAACTTTGCGGTGCGCTACCCCTTTGAGGAGAGCTTTACTAAGAGATGGGCCTCCCCGGTGGTGGACCCTGCCGTGGCGCGGGTGAATAAAGCAACTACCATTCCCTTGGAGAGGTCACCTTCCTTTAAGGAAGCAGCCGATTGCCGCACGGAGACAGTGTCCAAAGCACTGTTCTTGTTGGCTGGGTCAGCCATGCGGCCGGCGCTAGCAACTGCAATGGCGGCACAGTCGCTGCGGGTGCAGGCTACTGCTCTATGCACTAATTTGACTTGTGATTGTGCACAGGCTGAGGTACAGCGGGCACAACATTTGGAAGAGGGGCTCCGCTACATATGTCACGCTGCTTTGGACCACCTTCCAATATTGTCAAAAATGTCTGTTTTTTCAATTGTTATCAGACGGGTGCTATGGCTCCGAGCTTGGTCGGGTGATCAGGCTTCAAAGAAGGCACTGGCAGACCTTCCCTTTCAGGGAGAGCGGCTGTTTGGCCCACGGTTGGATGAAATCATTAAGGATTTCACAGGAGGTAAAAGTACTTTTCTCCCGGAGCCTAAACGGCGTGAGTTGCGACACAGACAGGGGCCTGTCGTGTCAGGTCAGAAGAAGTTTTTTCGGGCATCCGGCTCAGCAGGGAAAAGCTGCAAGACCGGAAAGGGTTTCGCAGGACACAGTAAAAGGCCCTGGCAGCATAAGTCCGAAAAAGCGAAGGATAAATCCGCCTCTGCATGATGGGTTGCCCCCACCCACTTCATGGGTGGGGGGCCGGTTACTGGGGTTTGCAGACAGATGGGCTGCCCGCATCACCGATCGGTGGGTCCTGGAGGTGATGTCTTCTGGATACAGGATAGAATTCAGCTCTCTGCCCCCAGAAAGATTCTTCCCCTCAAATCTGAGGCTCACGCAGGAACACCACTAGGCGCTTCTAGGCGTTGTCCGAGCTTTCGCCGAACAGGGGGTGATCATACCGGTCCCCAGGATGGAGAGATTTCACAGATTTTATTCAAACCTTTTTGTGGTACCCAAAAAGGGCGGGGTCAGACCTGTTTTGGATCTAAGAGCATTGAATCGCTTCGTGGAGACAAAGAGGTTCAGGATGGAATCCATCCGCTCGGTCGTGGTTGCCCTACGCCAAGGGGAATTTCTGGCATCCCTGGACATCAAGGACGCATATCTCCATGTCCCGATTTGTCTCAGTCATCAGCGTTTTCTGCGTTTTGCAGTGGGAGATCTGCATTACCAGTTTGTGGCACTTCCCTTCGGGTTGGCCTCGTCTCCCTAGGTGTTCACCAAGGTGGGGGCCCCGATGATGGCGTTACTGAGGCAAATAGGTATCGCGGTGGTAGCGTACCTCGACAATTTACTGCTGAGAGCAGAGTCGGCTACAGCTCTGGAGGAGAACGTGACAATCACGGTAGCCATGTTGGAGGAGTTAGGTTGGCTGATCAACCTACAAAAGTCATCATTGACTCCGACTTGCAGGCTGGAGTACCTGGGTCTGATTCTGGACACGGTACAAGCAAGGGTGTTTCTAACACCGGCAAGTTACTGACTCTTCAGGCAGCAGTGCGAACCCTGTTGTCACGCCAGTGGTTCTCCTTACGGTTCTGTATGCGAGTGTTGGGTCTCATGGTGTCGATGTTCGAAGTGGTGCCTTATGCCCAGAGTCATACCCGGCTCCTACAGAAGACAATTCTGTCTCAGTGGGACAAGTCTCCCCTATCCCTAGACAGACGGATCAGGTTGGATCAGCAGTCTCGGGGGAAGAGTTTTCCTCCCCTCAATTGGTCGATAGTGACAACGAATGCCAGCCTGTCAGGGTGGGGAGGAGTCCTGGGACAATCCTCCATCCAGGGTCATTGGTCAGTACGAGAAGCTCGTCTTCAGATAAATGTACTGGAACTGAGAGCGATCAGGCTTTGCCTGTCTCATTGGACAGAAAGGCTGCAAGACCGCCCTGTTCGTGTCCAGTCGGACAATGCCACAGCGGTGGCGTATGTGAACCATCAGGGCGGAACAAGAAGTGCAGCAGCAGCCACGGAGGCGGCTCTGATCCTTCGGTGGGCAGAGCTTCACGTGCCAGCTCTCTCTGCAATCTACATCCCGGGCGTGGAAAATTGGCAGGCGGATTTTCTCAGCCGCCAGACTCTGGATCAGGGGGAGTGGTCCCTACATCCAGAGGTGTTCCACCAGATTTGCTCCAAATGGGGCACCCCAGAGGTGGACCTGATAGCCTCCAGGTACAATCACAAGGTACAGGCCTATGTGTGCAGAGCAAGGGATCCGTTGGCGGTCGCCTCGGATGCACTGGTAACGCCCTGGGGTCGGTATGGGCTACTGTACATCTTTCCTCCTGTGAAGATTCTACCGCGCGTTTTGCGCAGGATAGAAGCAGAGGGAATCATGACGATCCTGGTGGCTCCGGATTGGCCGCGGCGTCCGTGGTATGCCGATATAGTACGGATGGTGGCAGATGTTCCATGGCGTCTTCCACTTCGCGAAGACTTACTGTCTCAGGGGCCCATCTTGCACCCTGCTTTACCCTCGCTGGCTTTGACGGCTTGGCTATTGAGGCCCAGGTATTGAGGGATAGGGTTGTTTCAGACTTCGTAATCCCTACTATGGTGAAAGCACGTAAGAGCACCTCACGTAAGATCTATCATAGGACCTGGAAGGCCTATATTACCTGGTGCGAGGCGGGAGGATGGAATGGAATCCCCGCTCTTATAGAGTATCCAGAGTGCTGTCATTTTTGCAAGGACTGGACAAGAACCTGGCGTTGAGTACGCTTAAGGGGCAGATTTCGGCCCTGGCGGTTCTTTTTCAACGACCATTGGCGTCTTACTCATTGATTCGTACATTTGTACAGGGAGTACGTCATGTCGCCCCTCGGATACGGTCGCCCCTGGCACCGTGGGATTTGAATTTGGTGCTTTCTGTGTTACAGAAACCGCCATATGAAAAGATCAGGGACATTCCCTTACGCTTATTGTCACAGAAGGTGGCTTTTCTGGTGGCTATCACATCTGCCAGGCGGGTGGTGGAGCTGACAGCTTTGTCCTGCAGGTCACCCTACTTGGTCCTCCATAGGGACAAGGCAGTTCTGCGGCCTTCACCTTCATTTCTTCCGAAGGTGGTTTCTTCTTTTCATTTAAATGATATTGTTCTTCCCTCATTATGTCCGCACCCGTCACATCCTAAAGAGGTTGAGCTGCATTCTTTGGATGTGGTGAGGGCTTTGCGGGTGTATTTAAGTTCTACAGCTTCTTTTAGGAAGTCTGATTCTTTATTTTTGCTGACAGAAGGGTCGCGCAAAGGTTTGGCGGCCTCGTCGGCTACCGTATCATGTTGGATACGGAGGACCGTGATTCATGCGTATGAGATTCGGGGTAAGGTTCCCCCGTTTCCAGTCACGGCTCATTCCACCAGGGCAGTTAGTACTTCCTGGGCGTTTAGACACCAAGCTTCGGTGTCCCAGGTGTGCAAGACAGCTACTTGGGCCTCAGTGCACACGTTTACTAAGTTTTACAAGGTTGATGCTTTAGCATCCTCGGATGCTGCTTTTGGCCGCAAAGTTTTACAAGCGGCAGTTTAGGCGCGGTTAGCGCCGCCTGAGAGGGCGTATTTCTGTTGGGCACATTTGTTATGGTTTTTGCCCACCCCTCTTGATTGGCACAGCTTTGGGACGTCCCCATGTGTCATAAGAAGGCTGCGTCTGTCAGTGAACGGAAGAGAAAAATTGATTTTTTGTATAACTTACCATAAAATCCTTTTCTCTGAGTTCACTGACAGACGCAGCACCCACCCCTCTGCGTTGGTTTTGTACGGCTTGTTACGAACTGATGTGCTGTACAGGACAGGGGGATTATATGCTGAGGTGAGGATGGCCCCCTGGGAGGGGCCAACCTACGCTTTTGTTTGTTTTTGCCTAGTCTACTCCTAGTAGGATGAGCATAACCCCATGTGTCATAAGAAGGCTGCGTCTGTCAGTGAACTCAGAGAAAAGGATTTTACGGTAAGTTATACAAAAAATCCATTTTTTTAATTAAGACTCCATAAAAAGAACATGATACCAAAGTACCTTTGGTGTTTCAATGACTGTAACCATATTAGGATATCTTACCACTAAAGACCTTTATATACAGTTGTGCTCAAAAGTTTACATACCCTGGCAGAATTCATGATTTCTTGGCCATTTTTCAGAGAATATGAATAACACAATTTTTTTTTCTTTTACTCATGGTTAGTGTTTCAGCTGAAGCCATTTGTTATCAATCAACTGTGTTTACTCTTTTTAAATCATAATGACAACAGAAACTACCAAAATGACCCTGATCAAAAGTTTGCATACCCCAGTTCGTAATACCATGTGTTGCCCCCCTTTAACATCAATGACAGCTTGAAGTCTTTTGTGGTATTTGTGGATGAGGCTCTTTTTCTTCTCAGATGGTAAAGCTGCCCATTCCTCTTGGCAAAAAGCCTCCAGTTCCTAGAAATTCTTGGGCTGTTTTGCATGAACTGCACGTATGAGATCTCCCCAGAGTGGCTCAATGATATTGAGGTCAGGAGACTAAGATGGCCACTCCAGAACCTTCACTTTATTCTGCTGTAGCCAATGACTTGGCCTTATGTTTTGGATCATTGTCATGTTGGAATGTCCTAGTATGTCCCATGCGCAGCTTCCTGGCTGATGAATGCAAATGTTCCTCCAACATTTTTAGATAACATTACAATTTTGACCAAATTTCCTGTGCCTTTGTAGCTCACACATCCCCAAAACATCAGCGATCCACCTCCATGTTTCACAGTAAGAATGGTGTACCTTTCATCATAGGCCTTGTTGACTCTTCTCCAAATGTAGCGTTCATGGTTGTGGCCAAAAAGCTCAATTTTGATCTCATCACTCCAAATGACTTTGTGCCAGAAGGTTTAAGGCTTGTCTCTGTGCTGTTTGGCGTGTTGTAAGCTGAATACTTTGTGGAATTTGCGTAGTAATGTCTTTCTTCTGTTGACTCGACCTTGCAGCCCATCTTTCTTCAAGTGCCTCCTTATTGTGCATCTTGAAACAGCAACACCACATGTTTTTAGAGAGTCCTGTATTTCACCTAAAGTTATTTGTGGGTTTTTCTTTGCATCCCAAACTATTTTCCTGGCAGTTGTGGCTGATATTTTAGTTGGTCTACATGACCGTGGTTTGGTTTCAACAGAACCCCTCCTTTTCCACTTCTTTATTAGAGTTTGAACACTGCGGATTGGCATTCTCAATTCCTTGGATATCTTTTTATATGCCTTTCCTGTTTTATACAGTTCAACTACCTTTTCCCACAGATCCTTTGACAATTCTTTTGCTTTCCCCATGACTCAGAATCCAGAAATGTCAGTGCAGCACTGGATTAAAGATGCAAGGTTCTGTCAGGAGTCCAGAAACTCATTGGCCTTTTATATACACACTCACACTAATTACATGCAAACAGATCACAGATGAGGATGGTTACCTTTAATTCAATAGTTTTTATTGAAAAAAGTATCAAAATACAGGCGACAAACAGATATGTAAAACAATCAGGAATAATACAAGTGAATTAAGGCAGTGGGAAATAGTCAGGCACTTACTAGGGTTATATACACCATAATAAAATTGGTTTCAATATGCAGGTTATGGCGGTAGCCGCCCCAGAGCCTCCGCACCTCTAATGGGCCAAGAGGAGGCCCAGAGGCGAGCCACTACACTCAATCACCACATCATCACAGTGCATTGCCAAAAAGGAGATAAATTGGCGTCAACAACAAACACAGTTAATTGTAACAATATAAGTAACAGCCTCCAACCTTCTGATATGTCTCAGAAATATATGGGACGCGGTGTAATAGAGTATTTGCATTTTTGAATTAGATCCTCCAAGATCAACATTCATGAGAGTCCTGCTCAGCCGCAGGCCGCCCCCAACCCGCCCCAGCCGGGAACAAACTGCGGGTCAGGGCCAGCCAAGCCCCCGGGCAGGACCCCACAGAACAGCAGAGGTCTGCGTAACTGTAGATCTTTGATCATCATATATTGCCTGGGTAGTAGGGAACAATCAAACTTTCTGAGGCCACAATGACCAGTCTGAGTGGAACTTTTCTACTCTTCCTTCTCTGTATGCCAGGACCCTTTCCAGTTGCGAAATATCATTAACAGTTCTGATAACTTCGCTAATAAGGGGGATGTCTTTAGATTTCCACTTTCTCATTATTGCTGAGCGAGCAGCCATAAGGATATGCATGGTAATTGGTCTTAAAGAGACATGAATTTGAGAAATATTAATGCCTAAAATTGCTTGTTCTATATTAGGTTTAACAAAGTTGCCTGTGATGCTAGATACGAGCTTAAAGATTTCGTTCCAAAAACTGCGGAGATGTCTACAG
>BLSH010256151.1:385876-418402 GCA_018402905.1 Glandirana rugosa
GTCGGTGTTGACGGTCCTTTTATCAAGCCCTACGTTTCTTTTTGGGTGTTTATTGAAATCCACTTTATGTCCTGAGAGATTTTTGTACACCACAACGACAAAGTTCTACGTGTTATTCCTCCGTGAACTTCTTTCTACCCGACGTTCCAGCTCAGTTGTCTTCTTTCTGTAATGATGCGTTTAAGGTGTTTCATAAGTCGAATGTTGTACGGTTTGTTGTGTCTCTGTTCGGAATTTGGAAGACCGTGTTTCAGTAAACTTCACTACTCTGGTTTTAACTCGAAAAACCGGTGTTGGTACTTGCGATGTACCGTGCGATCGTTCGGGTTCCGTCCGGACCCGGACCCGGACTTTGTCCCGAAGTTCGGACGGACCAGCAGAACCCGAACTTCCAGAGGTTCGCTCAACTCTACTCTTCTCCAAATGTAGCGTTCATGGTTGTGGCCAAAAAGCTCAATTTTGGTCTCATCACTTCAAATGACTTTGTGCCAGAAGGTTTAAGGCTTGTCTCTGTGTTGTTTGGCATGTTGTAAGCTGAATACTTTGTGGAATTTGCGTAGTAATGTCTTTCTTCTGTTGACTCGACCTTGCAGCCCATCTTTCTTCAAGTGCCTCCTTATTGTGCATCTTGAAACAGCAACACCACATGTTTTTAGAGAGTCCTGTATTTCACCTAAAGTTATTTGTGGGTTTTTCTTTGCATCCCGAACTATTTTCCTGGCAGTTGTGGCTGATATTTTAGTTAGTCTACCTGACCGTGGTTTGATTTCAACAGAACCCCTCCTTTTCCACTTCTTGATTAGAGTTTGAACACTGCTGATTGGCATTCTCAATTCCTTGGATATCTTTTTATATGTCTTTCCTGTTTTATACAGTTCAACTACCTTTTCCCACAGATCCTTTGACAATTATTTTGCTTTCCCCATGACTCAGAATCCAGAAACATCAGTGCAGCACTGGATGAAAGATGCAAGGGTCTGTCAGGAGTCCAGAAACTCATTGGCCTTTTATATACACACACACACACTAATTACAAGCAAACAGATCACAAGTGAGGATGGTTACCTTTAATAGCCATTTAAACCCCTTTGTGTCAACTTGTGTGCATGTTATCAGGACAAAATCTCCAGGGTATGTAAACTTTTGATCAGGGTCATTTGGGTAGATTCTGTTATCATTATGATCTAAAAAGAGTAAACACATTTGATTGATGATAAATGGCTTCAGCCAAACACTAACCATGAGTGAAAGAAAAGCTTTTGTGTTCTCATTCATATTCTCTGAAAAATGGGCAAGAAATCATAAATTCTGCCAGGGTAAGTAAACTTATGAGCACAACTGTATATGATGCCAGCATAACATGTTGCTTGTTAGCAATCACACAAAACTAAAATTAATATATTGGCTGGGAGTTTTTTGAAACCACTAAAACTACCCTCATATCCAGTTGCATTATTGATGACTGGACTAAATCTCACTAGTTCTAAATGGTAGTATAAAATCACATGGTTTATCGCCATCCTTTTTTTAAATCTCCAGCATTGCTGAGAAGTTACATTTTTGGAACAAGACAGACCTGTGCTGGAGCATCATCTTGCTACTCAGCCATCCCCAGGATTTTCTCTAAAGAAGGACAATGTCAACCTCACCTACTGTAGATGCATCAGTAAATAACAATACTTTGATTTCTTAGTGGAAAGATCTGATTTCATTTTATATATATATATATTATTTTTTTTTCATATAGTTCTAAAAAAAAAATGCTGGTTAATCTTTTTTTGGGGTTTAAAAAAACTGTATAGGGACAATGGAGTCAGGTTACTAAATGAGCAGTGCATATTCACATTACAAAATGAATATCAACTTTCCAAAAAAGAAAATTAATTTAACTTAGTGAATGACGTAAAGCTTTTCTGACTTCAAGCATTCAATCATGAGAATAAAGATCTTGTTTCTTTCTCCCTTTCACATAATTGGGTAAGTTAACTGGACATTCAAATTGCAAAGTTAACATGCTTTTTTACATGTCTACAGCTTATAAATTGCCACACCCAATATGGATGAAAGAATTATATGGGCAAAAAATGTATACTCACTTGCAGTAAATTGAAGCTTCCATGAACTGGATGCTGTTGTTATGATGAGCCCAATATGTTTCCACATCTAGCTAATTTAGTTTAAATTGACTAAAGTAACCAATTAAAATGTCAGCATGTAAATAAACCAATATGGAATTAAATATACCTGGCAAATAAATTAATGATCTCTTTTAATGACGACTATTATAGGTCTAAATGTACAAGCTAAGCAGATTTTTATTTATTTATTTATTAGGTTCTACCTCAATTTTGTTACTGAAGAAGTTGAAAACCCAGAAAAGTAAGTATATTAATATGTTTAAAAATCATAAAGTGTAGCGCTAAAATGAGTAAGTACCAAAAATAGACCAGAGAAACCTCCCTAGTCGATCCAGATACTATAACCCAAATGTCTATGGGTAATAGATGTGCAAAAACAAATGTCCGATTATTGTGAGTCCGTGATGAACAAACATATAAAATAGGTAAAAGTAAAAATAAAGTTCATATGAATATAGTAACCTTCACCCCTTAGGGCACCAAAAGTGTGGCTGTTACTTCCAGCGGATCGTGATACACCAGCATGCACTGTGCACTTCCACCATGTATGTAAAAATACTCTTACCAGAGATAAGAGGTTAATGAGCACAGAAGATAGTTGACCAGAGTGCTCCGACAGGCCTCAGCATATCCTTAATGGTATTTCCACATCCAGCCTTGTGGGAGACAAGTCATCCACCGACAGATCTCAAGGAACACTGGCAACCCCAAAATCAACGTGCCTCAATGGAATATAAAAGGTCTACATAGTGTGATACTGTTAACCAGTGGGAATTTATTAAAAGAATCACACTTACATTGTACAAGCGATAAACAAGCGATATGGAATTCCAATCAAAAGAACGTAGAGCGTAGTGCTAGACAGACAGGTCCACCTCCACCGATGCGTTTTGTCCGCCAGGACTTCAACAGGGGTATACAGTATAATAATATGTATTTTTATTTTAAATTAGTTAATTGTAAACCTACTCAAAATTCTGTTTTCCATTGTAGATGGCGTAGGGTGGATTAGGTACCACCCACACCAGCGGTGCCCAGTCCATAAGGAGTGCAGGGGCTCCACCCCCCTAATCTCTATGCACTGACCCCTAAACTCCATGTGGGGCGTTGGACGCATAGAGTTCTATGAGGATTTTTTTGAAGCACGTGATTAGAGCCTGAGGCTCTAATTGGCATCAAAAAGGTTGGACTCTGGATGCCCGAGCCCACCCACTTGTGACACTAGAGAATCAACTCTCGCTATTGTCTTCCTGCTTCTCCTCTTGGCCAGTCAGGGCAGGAAGTGAGTCCTAAGACCGAATTGGCCAGGAGGAGATGTGACCAGATTGGCCGGGAGGAGAAGTCGACAAAGCCGCCAAAGCCACCCGTGACCTGGATGGGATAAATGTGGGGCTGGCGAGTGGGTGAGCAGACAGGGCTGAACAGTGGGCAGGGCTGGTGAGCAGGCAGGGGGATGGGGGGCTTGTTTGCCACCCCCCAAAAAATGGAACACCAGCCGCCACTGTACCACATCAATTCTTTAAAAGTGTCTTGTCCCTGAAGGAGATCACTTCTAACTAATAAAAAGTTGCATAACATAGCTCACTGAGTGGCAACTTTTTGTTACCATTTCTGTTTTGCATTGGTTGTGTACTGTAAGAGTAATTTCTAAATCCAGGCCGAAATGTGAAGGGAGCCTCATGATTTGAGGTGAGGTCAGTCACATGGCATTAACAGGTCACCTCTTCTGTTTTTTTACCTTTTTTCATTTTATCGGTGTTCTGCTTCCCTTTGAGTCCAAAATATGCATGTGTAAAGCACAGCACAGTGTTTCATAATTTGATTTTTTAAAAGAAGTATGGCTACCTTAAGACCACATCATGCTTTATAACTGGGGCCCCATTAGCTTTAGGCTGGGTTCACACCTATGTGAATTGGATGCGGCTTAAACCGCATCCAATTCGCAGGACACTTGAAAACACATTGTTTTCAATGTGTCCGGTTCACATATGTGCGGTGCATTCACACTCCGCATTGCACAGAAAACATGTGCGTTTTCTGTGCAATGCGGTGTGAATTCTCAGCCCGTTGTGTTCAATGGGAGCGCATCTAACACAGAGATGCACTCCGCACTGAACGGGGATATTTTCCCCTGCTCGTGGCCCCTCCCTCCCCCCCACAGCTGCTGCACTGTGGGAACGGACAGGAGACGCCGAATGGCGGCTCCGCCCCTTCTCGGCGGCAGACCGGCTGGAATTCGCACCGGACTGGTGTGAATCCAGCCTTAAGATTTTTCACATGGCTCTCCCCTTCTTGTATTTATTTTCTTTTTGTTATACTGTTTACTACCAGCAATAGCTGTGTCTGTACAGACCACTCTACATGACACATCACTTCATAGATAGGTTTCTGCAGTTTGTCACCTATTTTAGAATTTCCTCCCTGCATGAAAGTCCCACAATTGTGTCCTTTTCCACTTCACAATCATACTTCTAGCTGCTGCAGATATGTCTGCTAGATCGTGCATTCCTTTTCTTTGTGGCAGCTTCTGGCAGCATGGTAATTGCTATTAAGCACAGGCAGATGTCTCTATCCTAAGAGACATTGCTTGAGACTGGCATGACAATAGAGAAGAACCAGGAGTTTCCAGTCAGATAGCCAGTCGTAGTTCTGCAGTGTCAAACGGTATGTCTTCAATCAGCATTCACTGAACTGCTATGCTGAACTACTGTGCTGACTGCTAGCTTGGTCTTCATTCATCTCTTTCTCCTTATATGTAAGTAGTGAATGTAATAAGCGTCAGACAGTAGTCTGACACTAAATTAACCCTGTCACTTAAAGCCTTCAACAGCCTTCTAGCTCTGTAAGTTAGAAACTGAGCAGATAAAATGGAATTTATAGTTACACAAAAATACCAGAGTTTACAGAAGTCTGTTGGAGTCATAACCATCACGTATAGGCTTCATGCACACTGGGCTTAAAAAAATGCTTGTTCCCTTGGCAGAAAAATGCTTGTATAGAGCGTTTTTTGTACATAGTTTAGGCAAGTTTAGGGGAGTTTTGTATTTTTTCTGCCAGAAAGCTCCAATCAGCAACGCTAACCAGAAGGGTTTTTTTCCTGCCTCTAAACGTTGAGCTTAAAATATGCCTCTAATTGTCCTAATGTACAGGGACACATAGGATAACATTGAGCTGCTTCTACAGGCAAAGCACAAAACTCCTGTAGAAGTAATGATTTTTCAGCCAGTGTGCATGGACCCTTAGTGTGAACAGGATTGGAGAGTTGATATTAAAGACTAATTTCCTCTTTCATGGAATGTAACATGACACATGGTTACATTTTTCAACCCCACAGCCTTAAATTACTTTACTCCCACCTGAATCACAGATTGCTTCTTTATCCAGATCTATGTTGATTTTTTAAAATTTGGCATGGCTGTGAGGCTGTAAATTTGTGGATCTGTGAATGAAATACAAGTCCCATCTGCCAACATGGCATGTAGTTTTCAATAGAGTATAAGTGTGGTAGTGCATTGTTTACTCCCCACCCCCTCTCCAAAACTGAAGATCTGTACCTTCCTGTAGACCAGGGGCTGGAGGAAAAGTCTTTCAGGAGACTGAGCGTTAAACCCAAGATCCGCTGATCATGGTTGCAATGCTTTACAGCCTCCAAAGCAAAATATTATTAACCAGTTCCCGACCTGCTCGCATACATTTATTGCTGCAGTGTGGCTCTGTATCACGAATCGCCATCTATAAACGGCGGCTCGCGCGTGAGCAGCAGCAGGCGGGAGTGCTTGCGCTATCATGCCCGTTGCACTCTACAGAGGTGTTGCCGCGGCTCTGATGGACTCGATCTCCGCCAGCGAACCGCCATTGCTTGACAGAGAAGAAAAACAGGGAACCGCCAATGTAAACACGGCGGTCCCCCACTCTGTCAGGCAGCATGTCAGAGATCTACTAATCCCTGTACTCAGGATCAGATCAATCTCTGGTGCCCCTGACAGCAGAGCCCCCTCACAATTAGAACACACCCTGGGAACACAGTTAACCCCTAGATCGCCCATAGGGTAACCCCTTCACTGCCAATGACATTTACACAGTAATCGGTAGATATTTACATTTCTGATTGCTGTATAAATGTCATTGGTCCCAAAAATGTGTCAAAAATGTCCGACATGTCCGTCCCAATATCAAAGTCCCAATAAAAATCACGGATCACCACCATTACTAGTAAAAAAAAAAAATTGTAATAAACGTCAGAAATTAATTCTCATGGTTTGTAAACGCAACAACTTTTGCGTAAACCAATTAAACATCAATTGCAATTTTTTTTTTTACCAAAAATATGAGGAAAAATATAACTCGGCCAAAACCAATGAATACATTTGTTTTTTTATATTTTTTTGGATGTGCATTTTAGCAAAAAGTAAGAAATATTGTTTTTTTTGCAAAATTGTCAGTCTTTTTTTGTTTATAGCGGTGATCAGAAATTATGCAGAGGTGATAAAATACCACCAAAAGAAAGTTTTAGTTGTGGGAAAAAAAGGACGCAAATTTTGTTTGGGTACAATGTCGCACGACCGCGCAATTGTCAGTTAAAGCGATGCAGTGCCAAATCGCAAAAAGTGCTCTTGTCCTAACTTGGGAAATCCTTCCGAGGCTGAAGTGGTTAAATGAGCATTTTTTGTGTTTGCAATATAGGTATATGTATACAAATTTTTTTATTGCAAAGGGTGGGATACGCTTTTAGCAATCAGGTATAATTTTCTAAATTCAATAAAAAATATGTAATTCAGGGATAATTATAATGGCAACTTCTTTTTTTGGTGGAGTAAGAAGGATTAGACCCTCTATTAAGTCCCAACTGAGGGGATTTAGTTCTTTATTTTTAATGGTGACTATTGTCAATGGGAAAGAAAGTGAGGGAGGTTCAAAATGTTATAGCTGTCCCCAGAACAAGAAGTAGGGAAATCTTCCAATGGGGGCACTCATTGCAGGTATAACTGTCCAAGAGTGAAATTGACCTCGCTTTGGGAGATTTCTTCTAACTTCCTGTTGAATCTCTGGGACAGGAAGTGAAGGCAATTTTCCCTAATGATACACAGACAGCAAACAAATAATTTGGCAAGGGTTAACCCTTCTCTACTATATCCAAAACTATGCATGCAATTTAATTTGGAAAAAATAGAGTATTAGTTTCACTACATTCTGTAAATGGTATTCCACACATGTCATTTGGCACATTTTTAGTGACTCAGACAACCAATGATCAGGCTTTGAATAGTAAGCAAAACTGCTTAGCTGCCTTCAACTCATAACCTAACCTTTTTTATTTTTTTTACAATCCCATTTGAATTTTTAGTAACAATGTCATTGCTTGCACCTGCACAGAATGCTGGAAATGTGAACAAATAGTCATAACGAGCCTTAATAAATATCTTGATCATGTGTATAATTTTGGTACATGCAGATGAGCGTTGAAGCCTCTCTGCTTACTAACACATGAGAAATGTGTTTATTTAATTTCTCTCTAAGATGGTGATGCATGGCTGGTGATCAGATTGTTTGCAGAAGTTTGACTCTGTTGCTATTGTATGTTTTAAATTAATTGTTAAAACAGGCAGATGTTTTTACTGTGTTTTCCCAGCTGCTGACACTGTGAACAATCTCCATTATTGTAAAGGACTGTTCGGTTTTTTAAGCAGACATATCATTATTGCTTTAGGAATTGTACAATGCAGTTGTGTTTTAGATACTATCATTGTTGAATATGAAAGCAGAAACCCCATTTCCTATTTGAAAAAAACTGAAAAAAAACACAAACACATAAGATACAGGTGAACAGAAAAGTAATAGCAAAGGAAATATAGGGAGTTTGCAAGAACTTGAGCATGCATTTATTTTTTATTTATAAACCAAGACTTCAAGCTGTCCCTATTTCAGACCCATATCTTTTTGCTTGTTTTTCTGCAAGAACTGTACCTCTTGTACTGTTGACATTTAGATCTACAAAAATGTACTAATGTAGAGTAAAAAATATACTTTTTATAAGTAGAACAATTCAACAGAGTATATATTACAAATAAGGGAAGTCTAGTTGGCAAAAGTTAGAAACAAAATTGATAATGAGGTCATTTGCGGACTTCTCTTTGTACACAATTTGATAGAGTTAGTGAACATATTTCTATTTCACTGACAGCAAAGCTGTCAATATCCATCCCCACCCCTTTCTCATCTGTTGCCAGGTTGCAAGAAAAAGTCATGTTAAACAGACAATGAAACAGTATAAAAGAAATGTCTAAAATAGCAATTTTAAATATAATGTGCTTAGATTACAAACGGAGATTGGTGAATAACCAAATAATCCTTTAACTCCCCAGATCTGTTCCACAGGGTAATGATCCTTTGATTTTTTACTTTATTTATTTTTGAAGAAACATTTTTAAAATGTTAATGTTTCCTAATAAATAGAGTTGATCGAACCGCCGGATGTTCGGGTTCAGTGGGTTCAGCCGAACTTCAGGAAAAAGTCCGGGTTTGGCACCGAACTCGACCCGAACTTTATCCCGGAGCGCGAACCCCATTGAAGTCAATGGGGACCCAAACTTTTCAGCACAAAAATGGCTGTAACAAAGTCCTGGCAAGTGCTAGAGGACTGCAAAAGGAAGTAAAATGGGGGTACGTGTAGGACAAGTTCCCTACAAAAAAATAGGGATAGGGAAAATAAATTAAAATCAAATAAAAAAAAAAGGGAAGGGGGGGTGGATGTGAAGTAGGAGCATAGAGGTTGACTAGGCCGTGACTGTGGCAGTGCAGGGGGAAGTGGCGGTGGTGGAGGAGTAGGAGGAAGTAGCCAACACAGTTTTTTTTTTGTTTATAAATGGGGTAGCCCCCAAAATATTGAGGCATATTCAAAAAAACAAGTATACGAATGGCTGTGTGAGTCCGGTCTAAATGTCTATTCTGCACAAGGTACAGACAAGTCTTGTGGGATCCATGCCTGGTTAATTTTAATAAACGTTAGCTTGTCCACGTTAGCTATGGACAGGCGGCTGCGCTTGTCTGTGATAACGCCCCCTGCCGTGCTAAACACACGTTCAGACAATACACTGGCTGCAGGGCAGACCAGCAGCTCCAAGGCATAAACGGCAAGCTCAGGCCATGTGGCCAATTTGGAGACCCAGAAGTTGAATGGGGCAGACCCATCAGTCAGTACGTGTAGGCATGTGCACACATACTCTTCCACCATGTTGCTGAAATGCTGCCTCCTGCTAAGACGTTGTCTATCGGCTGGCGGTGCTGTTTGTTGTGGCGGGCTGCTGACAAAGCTTTGCCATATTTCGGCCATGCTAACCATGCCTTCTGAGGTGCTGGCGGTGCCACAGCTGCGTCGGCGGCCTCTTTCTCCTCCTCCTCTGCCTTCGCCTTGTGCTTTCACTGAGCCCCGGAGTAATTTGGGAATGCCCTCAGCAGCGCCTCTACCAGCGTACGCTAGTAGTCGCGCATCTTCCCTCAGTGAGGGAATTAAGGATGGCACGTTGTCCTTGTAACGGGGATCCAGCTTGGTGGCCACCCAGTAATTGGCACACGTTACGATGTGGGAAATTCAGCTGTCATTGCGCAGGCACTGCAGCATGTAGTCGGCCATGTGTGCTAGGCTGCCCACAGGCAAAGACAAGCTGTCCTCTGTGGGAGGTATATCTTCTGTGTCCTCCGTATCCCCCCAGCCACTCTCCAGCGATGCCCACGAGCTGCGTTGGGTGCCACCCTGCTGCGGTTCCTCCTCCTCATGATCTTCCTCGTCCTCCTCGTCCTCCAGAACTGTGCCCTGGCTTGAATATTTTTGACCTGGCCTATGCTGGTGCAGGAACCCACCCTCTGAGCCACTTGCGAATGACTGGCCTGATAACCGTGGAAATGACCCCTCTTCCTCCTCCTCCTCCACCACCACATCCACTTTCTGCAGCAGCTCTGACATATCCGGGTAGTTTTTTAGAAAATTCTGTACCACCAAATTCAGCACATGCGCCAGGCAAGGGATGTGCATCAAACGGGATAGGCCCAGAGCCGCTACGAGATTTCGCCCATTGTCGCACACCACCAGGCCGGGCTTGAGGCTCAGTGGCAACAACCACTCATTGGTCTGTTGTTCAATGCCCGTCCACAGCTCCTGCACAGTGTGGGTTTTCTCCCCCAAACATATCAGTTTTAAAACAACCTGCTGTCGTTTCCCCCTGGATGTGCTGATGTTGGTGGTGAAGGTGTTACTCTGAGCGGATGAGGAGGTGGTCGAGGAGGAGGAAGCGCAGTAGGAGGAGGAGGCAACAGGAGGCAAAGAGAAATGCCCTGCAATCCTCGTGGTGGAAGGACATGCGCCAAATGGCTAGCCGGCTCAGGCCCACCCGCCACTACATTTGCCCAGTGTGCAGTTAGCGAGATATAGCATCCCTGCCCGTGCTTACTGGTCCAGGTATCAGTCGTTATGTGGACCTTGCCTCAGATGGCGTTGCGCAGTGCACGCTTGATCTTGTCCCCGACTTGTTTGTGCAGGGAAGGGATGGCTCACCTGGAAAAGTAGTGGCGGCTGGGAACCACGTACTGTGGGACAGCCACCACCATCAGGTTTTTGAAACTGTCCATGTCCACCAAACGGAATGACATCATTTCAAAGGCCAGGAATTTTGAAATGCTGGCATTCAGGGTCAGGGATTGCGGTGGGTAGGGGGATACTTCCTCTTTCTCTTGCAGGGTGGCAGGTGACACTGTCACGGTGGAGGTGGAGGAAGAGGCCAAGGCAGCAGCAGAAGAGGAAGCAGGATGAGGCCGAGACCTTTCTTGGATTTTGAGGTATTTATTCCAATGCAGCTTGTGGCTTGAATTTGGATGCCTGATCATGCAGGTTGTGGTCAGGTTTAGAACATTTAGGCTCAGGCTATCATTGCACAGCTTGCAAACCACTCGTGTCTTGTCGTCAGCACATTGTCTGAAGAACTGCCACGCGGGGGAACGCCTTTGAGCTGCCTTTGGTGTGCTAGGTCCCTGGGTGTGGTGGGTAGTAGCAGGCATACTGTCTAGGGGACGCTCGCTCCGCTTTTGCAACCTGCTTCCTCTTTTGCTGTGCTGGTGCCTCTGTGCGACCACCACCTCTTCCTCCAAACTGCACACGTCACTCGCACGACCCTCAGTCCATGTGGCATCTAGGACCTCATCATCCTCCTCCACATCATCTTCCACCCACCCTTCGCCACTGCCCTCCTTGTCAGTCTGCACACTGAGGAAAGCTGCAGCAGTTGGCACCTGTGTTTCATCATCATCTAAGTCGTGCTGCGCTGGTGTTTCCATGTCCTCATCTTGCAACAGAAGTGGTTGGGCATCGGTGCACTCAATGTTTTCCACTTCTGGGGCAGCGCTATGTGGATGGCCCACGGAAAGAGTCATCAAAAAGCATAAGAGTCTCTTGCATGACTTGGGGCTCAGACTCCTTGACCAACACCAGCAGCACCAGCATCACCAGCAGCACCATGACCACATCCCTTATTTGATGCTCTCATTGTGCCCGCAAATGTACTATGTAGCCAATAATCTGTCCCTTACAGCAACAGCTGGAACCTGGCCCTATAGGAGTAGGCAATGATTTTGAACAATAATCTGTCACTTACAGCAACAGCTGGAACCTGGCCCTATAGGAGTAGGCAATGATGTTTGAAAAATAATCTGTCCCTTACAGCAACAGCTGGAACCTGGCCCTATAGGAGTAGGCAATGATGTTTGAAAAATAATCTGTCACTTACAGCAACAGCTGGAACCTCTCCCTTTAGAACTAGGAGATTATTTTTGAATAATATTCTGTCCCTTACAGCAACAGCTGGAACCTGGCCCTATAGGAGTAGGCAATGATTTTTGAACAATATGTCCCTTACAGCAACAGCTGGAACCTGGCCCTATAGCAGTAGGCAATGATGTTTGAAAAATAATCTGTCACTTATAGCAACAGCTGGAACCTCTCTCTTTAGAACTAGATGATTTTTGAACAATAATCTGTACCTTACAGCAACAGCTGGAACCTGGCCCTATAGGAGTAGGCAATGCTTTTTGAACAATAATTTGTCCCTTACAGCAACAGCTGGAACCTGGCCCTATAGGAGTAGGCAATGATTTTTGAACAATAATCTGTCCCTTACAGCAACAGCTGGAACCTGGCCCTATAGGAGTAGGCGATGATTTTTGAACCATAATCTGTCCCTTACAGCAACAGCTGCAACCTGGCCCTATAGGAGTAGGCAATGATGTTTGAAAAATAATCTGTCACTTACAGCAACAGCTGGAACCTCTCCCTTTAGAACTAGGAGATGATTTTTGAACAATAATCTGTCCATTACAGCAACAGCTGGAACCTGACCCTATAGGAGTAGGCAATGATTTTTGAACAATAATCTGTCCCTTACAGCAACAGCTGGAACCTGGCCCTATAGGAGTAGGCAATGATGTTTAGAAAAATAATCTGTCACTTACAGCAACAGCTGGAACCTCTCCCTTTAGAACTAGGAGATGATTTTTGAACAATAATCTGTCCCTTACAGCAACAGCTGAAACCTGGCCCTATAGGAGTAGGCAATGATTTTTGAACAATAATCTGTCCCTTGCAGCAACAGCTGGAACCTCTCCCTTTAGAACTAGGAGATGATTTTTGAACAATAATCTGTCCCTTACAGCAACAGCTGAAACCTGGCCCTATAGGAGTAGGCAATGATTTTCGAACAATAATCTGTCCCTCTAAGCAACAGCTGGAACCTGACCCTATAGAACTAGGAGATGACACCCTCAGACGAAGTGATGACGAAACGCGTCTGAGCATGACCACGCGGCTGTCAGTCTGCATCAGCTGGGATCACTCAGTGCCCGGGAATGCCGCCGAGATTCATACGAGCGGTGAGACTGAATTATCTGCAGCTGATTATTTCTCTATGTGCCTTTTGATTTTAACATTTTGTAAGTGTACATCTGGAAGGGGGGATTGTTTTATGTATGTTGTGCCCAATAAAAGCTCTTTGGATCATGCACTATGTGAGCAAATCTATTTAATTCGGTTCCTGAACAATCAGATTTGTGACCACTCATACACCAGACATTGGATGAGCGATAAGTGGATGTGAAATATATGAGGATTTTATTGAGATCTTAAAGCGGATTGTTGGCTTACCTTTGGTGAGTTTATCCACTTAGGGAGGGTCTGCCCTCCCTAATTTTCTCACATGGTGTGGTGGCGGCTATTATTGGACCAAGATCCTGACCCCATATATTAATCACCAAGAAGTCATATTGGACTTTTTTTTAGACTTATTAGCGCTGCTTGCATCTCATTGTGTGTATGTGCTTATATGTTCACTTAGGTGCTATTGATTATGGACTATAACTTTTAAAGCAGCATCTAGCTTTTGTTAAGATTACTTTTATTTTATTTTGTTTTGTGGTACATGTGTATGTGCCGACTATTAATACTTTTATATCTACAGCGCTGATACTGGCAGTTTACTCTATTCAGATTTAATTGCCTAGTTTGGATTAGAACTAGGAGATGATTTTAGAACAATATAATCTGTCCCTCTAAGCAGAAGCCTCTACCTAGTGCAGCCAGATCATTCTGTAATGCAGGGTGAGATCTGCAATCTGTCATTCAAAGCAGCAGTATGAGAAATCTCTAATTAGTCCAGAATCAGATCGTTGTGTAATGCAGGGTGAGATCTGCAATCTGTCCCTCAGAGCAGCAGTAGTAGTAATCTCTAATTAGTCCAGAATCAGATTGTTCTATAATGCAGGATGAAATATTAAAATTATCTGCAATCTGTCCCTCACAACAACGCCGGCAGCTTCCTCTCCCTACACTAGTCAGAGTCTCAGAGAGCATGTGACATGCAGCACTGTGACTCCAGCTTATAAAGAGGCTGGGTCACATGATGCACTGGCCATTCACAGCCATGTCATTAGTAGGCATGGCTGTGATAGCTTCTAAGGGCAAACCAGTGAAACGCTTGTTGATTGGCTGCCCTGCAGCTATTCAACATGCATGATTCAACTACCAGAACCCAGAACCCGAACCCGAACGTTTTTTGAAATCTCTTTGCAATCTCTTTGCCACTAGCAACAGCTGAGTGTTTTAAAGGGTCTTCATTTATGGGGACACCCCTTACAAACTTAAGAATCATAAGAATAAAAAGTCTGGTATTAACTATGGAGGTACTTATTTCTTCAAAAAGTAAAAAAGCTAACAAAAAGAAATAATATACCAGGTCTATTAACTTAACTGATGTTTGAGTCATCTGCCACCTGTGGACTAGTTCTAGCAGAATTTCAAACCTGGTGGATCAATCAATTATTTTCATTTAGCTACAAATTATTTCATAAATGAATTTAGAAAACAAAATAAAAATAATCAATGTTTTCATTAGCTCCCATTCAGATGTGTATTTCTTTTTCTAGGAAATAAGAAAATACATCTATTTTTGTTACTGTGAGCAACATTTTAAAACACCATAACACTATTTAGTCATAGGTTTTCGTAGTATGCTCTTTGGGTTGCTCTTGATAATGATATTTATCTGAAATAACACCGTGCATGCTGGTATTTGTAAATGTGAGAATATTGTGTATCAGTCATAGACCAGTTTTTAATTTGCTACCATAAATGATAGGAGAGCTAGAAATAGATGTTCCAAGAAGTCTTATGACTACAAATTCTTCTTTTGAAATATGTCCCTGTTCAGGAAATTGAGAGCATGATGACATAGATGCTAGTTCATTTCAAAGATGAAATAATTCTTCATTAAAATACACTAAGGGCAGTTTAATACAGCTGTGGTCATATGTCAATAATACCACAAAGCCCTAATTTCCCCTTTCAACATATGTGTTTTTTCTCCCATGAGCCTTTATTGCAGTATTTTCCCCTCCCTTGACACTGAAAAAGGTAAGATCAGAACCTCAACGTTGAGTCCCTAAAATGTATGCCGTTCCATTTTCATTTGAGGCATGGCAATAACATCCCTGCCTGAGGCAGAATAACTGTATGTGGTTTCATTAGGCAAGGTGATTGACTTAACCATTGGACATGTGGCTTGATAAATAATTACACAGTAAAAAGAATAAAAGGCACACACAGATTGATATATTATTGCATATAATATTTGCATAAAAATCAAATAAAAAGTGTAAAAAAACATTTAACTAAAATAAATTTAAAAAAATTAAAGCACTCCCGTCTACTCATGCTAATGTGCATGTATTTCCAGCACGTGTATGTAAATAGGGATTGCACCACACGAATATGGTATCGCTGTGAACACCATAATGAGAGCAATAATTCTAGCACCAGAGCTCATATTTAACTCAAAACGGGTGAACTGTAAATCCTTTTAAAACATCACTTATGAAGAATTTTAAGTACTATAGTTTGCCACCATGTCATGGGCGCCCAGCTCCTTCTCAATTCATAAAAGCTGTATTATAGCTTCCATGAGTGAAAAACAATCTATGGATGGAGGATAAGTGAATGAATGAAAGGTCTTTCATTCAAAGGTCCTCCGTTCACAGGTTGTTCTTTTATTCTTAAAAGTACAGATTTACTGAATGGAAAAGGAGATAGGCTAAAAGGGTGGTCATAACTAACACTCTTGATGAGTGGATATGACCGCCGCACAAGGGACACACCCCAATGACTGTAAGTAATGTCCCTTGTGCTGATTTTGTACAACATTTTTTTTGATTAAACTTAAGCTTTGTGAATGGAAGAGGTGGGCATAGTCAGCACTTTGTGACAAGTTCCTTGTCATTTACAGTGGAAACGGTAGGTGGGATCAACCAAATCTTCAGCCATCAGCTGAAGGGACACATCCCATTGATTGTAAGTACTGACCCCTGTGCTGATTTTTCTAAAGCATAGTTTTGACTAAACTTAGGATTTAAGACTTAGTAGAACATTCATTCAGTTATTATTTTGTTTGGACGCAGGCGGATGCCATTTGTAATAAACAAAACCAAAAATACATAAACCAATAAATAATAATAATAATTACAATAGGAAACTTTACAACAATTAAGCGAATAATCTGCAAACATATTTCTCCATTCTTGAACCTTACTGGTTAGAGCAGCATACTATCTACACTTGCATTTATTTGATAATGCAGAAAATAATTATGTATCATTTTAAAGTCAGAACAGAATAGCTCAGGCTAATTTGTATACTTCAGTTCTGTGGAGTAATCACTGTGACAATAATTGCTTTTTGCAAATCAGAAATGGAAATTTTTTAATAGTTGACTACATGACATGCACAAACATTGCACTTTTCAACATTTAATATAAATAGCCATAATGCTGCTTGTGAGTAATGAGATAACAGCTCCCTTTAAAACCTGGACTCAGCCCCCTATGTTCTGCCTTGTGTCACTGACCTGCAACACATTGATCAAAAATTTTCATGCAGAGCATGGACTATATCTTAGACACAGCATTGAGTCTCCAAACAGATTTATTTCAGATCATCAGAGGAAGCTGTTTTTTGCTTTCCTTTGCACATTTTGTTTTCATATCAATCTAGTGTGCTTTACGTTTAAAATATGTGTGCTGGGCACTTGCAAGCAAGATAGCATGTGCGAATATGGGCTGCAATTTATATAAATCCTTCACATCAAAGGTAGATTTATCAATAACTACCAGACATTCATGAATTTTATAAGAATAAAGTCATATGTTGGGGAATGCAGCTATCTGTGCTCTGGAATAGGCTGCAGTATTACTTTAAATTGCTTCTCTACTCTTCTGCTAAGCCTATGTTTCCCATTTGCTTTCATTCCCACAATAGCAGCCATAGACTACCTAATGATATGACACTGTCCATTTAAATGACATACTAGTATTAAGAAATACAGTTGCAGAGAGAAGAACGAGGATGCGCCTAATATGTAACTCATACACAATCATCTATTGAAATATATTGCTCTCAGGTCCCCTTCGGCAGGGTTTATATGTACATTAATAAAAATAACAATGCTATAGCATGTATAAATTATGAAATGCAGACATCGCCAAGAGGTATGAACTCCAATACACATTATTAACAGCCACTATCATAAAACAGAAGATAGCAGTCCCAAATCAATTTTTCTATTGAATTGCATACTGTGAGGTTCCCTCGTAGAGGCAGCAGCAGAAAAGAAATGCACCGCCATGGAAAAAAAAAATAACGTAGACTACATTACAGGTTACAAACAAAGCAGAAAATAAGCACAGAGAAATAATATATCCAAGAATAACAGGCTTTTTAATTAAAATCGAACCATAGGAATACTCCAGCAAAATGGATTGTGGTAAATGAAGCTTTAAAAAACACATGACATGTATTTATGGATAAAAAAGAGAGGCAAGCTTGGTGTTATTTTAACAAATAAATATCTGTATTGAATTTCGTATTTAAATTACCTTGAAAATAAAGTAATAAATAGCAATGCATGTTATTTTTGCTTGTAGCTGACCTCATATGGATCCTAGAGCTAATTTTAAAAATTATTGTCATAGCAATGATGTTCTAGGTACAAAGGAATAAACAAGGAATGCAAATCACATACTTAATAACTACTAAACTGATCTGTAAAATTAAAATAGTGGCAGACAGTTACTCAAAGAAGAAAAGTTAGGTCTTTTGTAGACAAGTAAAATGGACAGTTAGTATATACACTATATTGTCAAAGGTATTGGAACACTTGCCTTTACACGGATACGAACTTTAATGGCATCCCAGTCTAATGCTGGCCATACACTATATGAAAAATCGGCCAAAATTGGTCACTTGGACAGTTTGTTCATTTTTGGCCAGTTAATGGGCACAAATCAGTAAATGGTTGGGACGTTTTTCAGCCAAAAAACGAAAGACAAGTTCAGAAATTTTCTGCCGAACGAATGATAAATTGAAAGGTTAATGTGTTTCCCGTCCAAACTGTTTGCATTCAGTATATGTGAAAAACAAACAAAAAACAGATTCATTTATGTCCATTGAACGACATTACATGATGGCACTATAGTTTGCTCTCACGGCTGAGTGTTCATTTTTTGAAAATGGATTAGAACAATTTTTTGTATTGTGCATTAGTCCGCAGGGTTCAATTTTGAATTGGCCCACCCTTTGCAGCTATAACTGCTTCAACTCTTCTGGGAAAGCTGTCCACAAGGTTTAACAGTGTGTCTATGGGAATGCTTGAGCATTCTTTCAGAAGTGCATTTGTGAGGTCAGGTACTGATGTTGGACGAGAAGGTCTGGTTCACAGTCTCCACTTTAACTCATCCCAAAGGTGTTCTATCGGGTTGAGTTCAGGACTCTGTGCAGGCCAGTCAAGTTCCTCCAACCCAAATTCGCTCATCCATGTCTTTTATGGACCTTGTTTTGTGCACTTGTATGCAGTCATGTTGGAACAGGAAGGGGCCATCCCCAAACTGTTCCCACAATGTTGGGAGCATGAAATTGTCAAAAATGTCTTGGTATGCTGACGCTTTAAGAGTTCCCCTTCACTGGCACTAAGGGCCCAAGCCCAACCCCTGAAAAATAACCCCACACCATAATCCTCCCTCCACCAAATGATTTGGACCAGTGCACAAAGCAAGGTCCATAAAGACATGGATGAGTGAGTTTGGTGTGGAGGAACTTGACTGGCCTGCACAGAGTCCTGACCTCAACCTGACAGAACACCTTTCGGATGAGTTAGAGTGGAGACTGCAAGCCAGGCCTTCTCCTCCAATATCAGCGCCTGACCTCACAAATGTGCCTCTGCAAGAATGGTCAAACGTTCCCATAGACACACTCCTAAACCTTGTGGACAGCCTTCCCAAAAGAGTTGAAGCTGTTATAGCTGCAAAGGGTGGGCCAACTCAATATTGAACCTTACGGACTAAGACTGGGATGCCATTAAGGTTCATGTGCATGTAAGGGCAGGTGTCCCTATACTTTTGGTAAAAAACAAACCATTAAAATGTTAAAATGAAATAAATGAATTCTGAGAGCATAAGTTAGATAGTCTTGTAATCAAAATATGAAAGTATATATCAAAGTATATGTATTATACCTACACATACTGGTATTCTTGCAGCTTAAGCCTGGGTTCACACTGACATTGGGAATGAAATTGTGCGAGTTCAGCTTTCATTCCCGCATGTCAGTCCCAACTTCGGGGACGATTTCAGAGAGATTTGTATGGGTTTCTGCACAGATGTCTATGGAAATCGCACCCTGAGGTCACCAAAAGTAGTACAGAAACTACTTTTGGGAGTCAGTGCGGTCCCGCAAATGCGGCGCCGCACTGATTTGGACGGCGCCAGTGCCGGCAATTGCCGCAGATTTGACATGTCAAGTCGCATTCCAAATCGCATCAATGTGAACCTAGGCTAAATGGAAGATAAATGTTATGTGCCCTGTGCCTTTTCTTTCCTTAAATGTTCTTTCTTCTGTTTTCTTTCCATTTTTACATTTCCTGCTTTTTTCCATATGATTAACACTTTTTTCTCTTTATATTTTGATATTTTCTGCTTGCTCCCTCTCCTTATTTTTTGTAGTGCATTTTTAACTATATTTTTTAACCAATTTGTTTTTCAATAAGTTTTTATTGATTTTGCAAGTTATCAACAAATAGTACATTTGACATAGAACAATGTAAAATAAAACATACAACATAAACATAAAACATCGTGATACACACATTTTCTATTGCTGGGTATTATTGATCATGGGTTTGTCAATATAAGTTATTGGCCTGATAGCATGTCATGGACCATTGCTATATTTCTCTGTATTGACCAGTTTCTGTCAAATGCTTTACATTTCATAAAGTTTATTGTTATTAGACATTCAAATGTATGATTGCGTTGGACCTATTTTACCACATCAGAGAGATTTATAGAGGAGTTATCTTTCCAGTTGCGGAGAATTTGGGTGTGGGTCTCAAGGAGAATGTGACTGACAACTGGTCTGTATTTATGTGGGAAGTTCTCTATTCCTATATGAAGAAATTGCTAGTGCTGGATTAGGATGAGTTATAATCCCTGTGAGCAAGAAAATCATCTTAAATATTTGGTTCCATAGGCTTTTTATGCTCGGGCAGTCCCAGAACAAGTGTAGGAGGTTCCCTATTTGGCCACATTTCCTCTACCATTGGGGTGATGCTTCTGGGCAGTATCTTGCTAGTCTGTATGGGGTATAATGCCATCTATTTGCTATTTTTATTTTCAGTTCCCCGTGTTTAACACCATAGGAAGCTATGTGGGTTTCTCTGAATGTGTGTTGCCATTGTTCATCTGCCACACCATTATGCTGCCTAGGTCTGTTGGAATTGCTGAGGATTTTTTAAGTACATGTTTGTCTTGGGTGAGGTTGTAAAATAGTGATATTCCTTTTGTGTCATGTTTGGGGTTTGAGTAAAATTGCCAGGCTTTAAAGCAGAACTCCGGGTTCAGCAAAAAATCCTCCATTAGTACACCCCCTACACTAAACCATAAACAGTTATTACATTTGTGAAAATCTCAATAAACTTCAATATTGCCACAATACCGGTGTCATTGCAGGGATGGTGGAAACCCCTCCTACAGATATATGGAAGTGTACTGTGTCAGTAAACAATGCAGCCTCACCAGTGCTCATCAGTGCCCTTCAGTCATGCTTCATCAGTGCAGCTTATCAGTGATCATCAGTGCGGTCACACCACTGCTGCTTATCAGTGCGGTCACACCAGTGCCCACCAGTGCCGCTTATCAGTGTGGTCACTCCAGTGCCCAGCAGTGCTGCTTATCAGTGCCCATCAGCGCGGGCTCACCAGTGCTGCTTGTCAGTGCCCATCAGTGTGGTCACACTGTGCCCACCAGTGCGGTCACACCAGTCCCCACCAGTGCTGCTTATCAGTGCCCATCAGTGCAGTCATACCAGTGCCAACTAGTGCCACTTATCAGTGCCCATCAGTGCATTCACACCAGTGCCACTTATCAGTGCCCATCAGTGCGGTCTCACTAGTGCCGCTTATCAGTGTGGTCACACTGTGCCCACCAGTGCCGCTTATTAGTGCAGTCACAACAGTGCCCACCAGTGCCGCTTATCAGCGACCATCAGTGCATCACATTGTGCCCACCAGTGCTGCTTATCAGTGCCCATCAGTGCAGTCACACTGGTGCCGCTTATCAGTGCCCATCGGTGTGGTCACACTGTGCCCACCAGTGCCCATCAGTGTGGTCACACTGTGCCCACCAGTGCTGCTTATCAGTGCCCATTAGTACAGTCATACTGTACCCACCAGTGCTGCTTATCAGTGCCCATCAGTGTGGTCACACCGGTGCCCAACAGTGTCACTTATCAGTGCCCATCAGTGTGGTCAAACCGGTGCCCACCAGTGCCGCTTATCAGTGCCCATCAGTGTGCTCACACCATGCCCACCAATGCAGCTTATCAGTGCCGTCACATCAGTGTCGCTTATCAGTGCCCATCGGTGTGGTCACACCGTGCCCACCAGTTCCCATCAGTGCGATCACACTGTGCCCACCAGTGCCCATCAGTATGGTCACACTGTGCCCACCAGTGCTGCTTATCAGTGCCCATTGGTGCGGTCACACCATGCCAACCCATGGTACTTATCAGTGCCCATCAGTGCGGTCATACCAGTGCAGCTTATCAGTGCCCATCAGGGCTTTCACACTATGTCCACCAGTGCCCATCAGTGCGGTCACACCATGCCCACCAGTGCTGCTTATCGGTGACCCCCCACTCCCGGCGCCTGGCTGCCCTCTCTCATCAATGATAGCGCAGAGATCACCCACTGGTATGCATGGTATTCCTGGAATGTCTGGCATGCTTGCTATGTGAACACCGCTCTGTAACTTTCTCCTCTCATAGCCGTATTGTGATATACAGCGCAGAGCGCACTGTTCCGATATGGCTATGGCAGGAGAAAGTTACAGAACAGTGTAGCAGAGGAACTACAGAGCTGAGCAGAAGATGGATGGCATAGGTGAAGGTAGGAGATCAGCAACAAGGACATTGAAAAAAGTTTTCCCAGAGTTCTGCTTTAACTGACATTCTTATTTTTGGAATGGGGTGCATTTTTAGGAAATGCGTATGCACAAGAATAGCATATTGTTTGGTAGTTTGTACTCAGTCATTATTTGTTCTGCTAATTTAGGCTTAGGTCCATTAAGGAGGTCTAGTATATGTAAGATGCCATGGGTTGTGAGTATTTTGGTTGAAGGCATGGGAGTTGCCTCAAGGTCAACCAGGAGCTTATACCCTATTTCACAATTGTCTGTGTGCTTTTGGTTTAGGAGATGTCTCCACGTCTGGATTAACACCTGTATGGGATTTGAAACGTTTTGTGGAGTAGTGCGAAATATGTATAATAGTTGTGGTAGAATCAGCATTTTGAAGGCTGCTATTTTTCCCAGCCAAGATGCATCCTTTTTGGATATATCTTTTAGTTGGCTTTCCAGTCTGACCACTAGTGGTTTGAAATTGTCATTAGCTAATGAAGAAGTTTTGTTGGTTAGCATGATACCTAGATGTGTAATGCCTTTAGTGCTCCATGTATAAGGGAGCTTTTTTTGTAACGTGTGTTGGTCTATGGGTGGTACTTCCATGTTGAGAATTAAAGATTTATTGACCTTGTAGTATGAAATATCTTCAAATTCTGTTAGTATCTTGTGGACCTGCTTTAGGGATACAAGTGGGTTTGTCAGGAGGAGTATGAGATCATCCACAAATAAGTTTATAGTGTGCATGCTAGAGCCAAACTGGAAACCTGTGATTAGGGGTTGTGTTCTAATTGCCTCCGCCAGGGGCTTGATCATTAAGTTGAAAATGGTCGATGATAGGGGGCACCCCTGGAGGGTACAATTAAATATGCTAAAGGGTGTAGAGAGGAGGCCTGAGGTGTATACCTGTGCTGAGGGGCATGAGTACAAGGCTAGGACAGCATTTAGTATGGATCCTTTGAAGCCAAACTCGGACAGTACCATTTCCATATAAGTCCAGTGGACCCTGCCAAAAGCCTTCTCTGTGTCTATGGATAGCAGCAGAGAGGGCTTTCGGGTTTTGTCGGTATGGTTTATAACATTTATAATCCTTCTTGTAGCATCTGAGGTTTGTCTCCCCTTCACAAATCCCATCTGGTCGCTCTTAATCATAGAGAGAATAGTATTTGTCAGCCTTCTGGCCAGAAGTTTTGCATATACTTATATATCCGAGTTTAAAAGAGATATTGGTCCAAAGTTAGCTGGTGTGGTAGGGTCTTTCCCCGGTTTGGGTAATGTTACTATGTGTGCTCTCAGCATCTCCTGAGGAAAGGATGATGTTTCTGCTGCTTTTGTAAAGGCCGATCTCATGTGTGGAGAAAGTATATTTTTGAAATTTTTAAATATTTGTTGTCCTGGTGATTTGCCGTTTGGTAGTGTGGCTGTAATTGGTTCTATTTCTTGAGTTGTAAACGGTGTGTTTAGTTCTGCTATTTGGGACTTGGTGAGGGATGGGAGTTTTATTTACTGAAATTTTTTTTGTATCTTCTCTGTGGTTGGTTGTGGTGTGGCGGTATCTTTAAGATTATGAAGCGCTCCATAGTATTCATCAAATTGGTTTGCTATGTCTTGTGGGTTCGATTTTATGTTTTTGTTTGGGATGGGTTAGGTACGCCATTTTTAATTTAGTGCATGTTTCTTTAAGTCTGTTGGCTAAGTACTTGCCTGCTCTGGTAGCATTGGAGTAGTAATTTAGTTGTAGGCATCTGAGATGTTAAATTGTTGAGGGAGATGTTCTGTCAGTGTATCAACTAGTGTGGATATCGGATAGCAAGGCATTGGATGTATGGAGTTTTTTTTTTTTTCTTAAGCTCCTAATTGTATGAATATGCCCCTCATAAATGCCTTATGGGTATTCCATAAGGTGAATGTGTCAGTAACAGACTTGCCGTTGTTTAATAAAAAATCCTGGAGATGCTGAGAGAGTATTGTGTGTGTATGGGGTTCTTGTAATAATCTAACATTGCAGTGCCAGATGGGGGAGGAAGAGGAGACACCCTGCTCTCTAATAGACACGGATATTGTAGCGTGGTCTGACCATGTGATGTCATGAATTTGAGAGCTTGATGCATGTTGTAAGAGCCTTTTGTCCATTAGGAACATATCAATTCATGAGTGCAAACAATGTCTATGTGAGAAAAAAGTGTAGTCCTTTTCATTGGTATGTAGGCATCTCCATGTGTCGAACAGGTCCTCGGTGCAGAGCAAGGTACGTAGGAACACCGTATCCTTGGGTTTGTTTGCAGTGGTATCCATTTTAGGATCTGATATTACATTAAAGTCTCCACATATCAAAAGGTTTCCGTATTCCATAGAATTGGCTTTTTTAAGCGCTTTCCTTATGAGTTGAAGTTGGTGGGAGTTCGGAGCATAGAGCGTTACCAGTGTGTAAGGTTGGGAGTTGATGTCTCCAGTCACTATGAGGTATCTACCTCCTTTGTCTATAAATGTTTATTTGGTTTTAAAGGAAATTGAGTTTTTGAGGGCTAGTAATACTCCTCCCTTCTTGTGGTTGGGTGTGATTTGTTAATGCCTTGGTAATTGTTGCCAAGTTGCATCATCTTTGCAGCGTGCACCTGGATAGGTCTGGGAGTAGCTGTATGGCGACATATTGTGGAGGGATGTTTTTGGGTCTACGTGATACTTGCAGGATTTGTTCCTTCATGTAATAGTAGTGGAGTACATCCCTTGGAGTGGGAGAAAGGAAGGTTTGGGGACCCTATGGATTCTGTCCACTGTTAGGTCCTGTGCTGTCAGCTCTGGAACCAAGGTGGAAATTAGTATATGGGCAAATTGTAAGAGTTGGTTAGATGGAATAGATTCTGGAATGCCCCTTAGTTTGAGGTTGTTCCTTCTGGACCTGTCCTCTATGTCTGCGACCTTGTCTTTAAACCATGTTATTTCCTCTCCCTGTGCTGTATGTGTGTCTACCAGCATGTTGTATGTTGATGTATACTCATCCATCTTATTTTCCACATGTGCTACCCTGTGACCGATGTCTTGCACCTCCCTTTGGCCCTTACTGATCCCTGTGATCATATCTGCTTGCAGTGAGGACTGCAGGGACAGTAGCATTTTCTTTAACATAGTATAAGAGATTGTCCTGTCTGATGTTGGGAAGTCTGCTATGGGGTCACTTGCATGTGTGTCCTGGGCAAGGTTAGTGCATTGAGGCCCCCTTACCTCCATGTCTGGGTGTTCCTGCAGCCTAGTTGGAGAGTCTCTCCATGGTTTGGACTTAGCTGGGGTTCTTGTGGATGAGCTGGATGCCCCAGAGGAGGACTTGCTAGGCGGCTTGGCTTTGGAAGAAGGGCTGGTGGGCCCTCTGTTGCTGCTGCTGTGCACTGCCGCCTTGTGAGCTGGTGTTGTTCCCGAGTGCTGCCGCCATTTTTTTGTAGCCCGCGCGGGGCTGCTGAGAAGAAATCACTGTCAAGAAACATTTTGTGTGGCTGTAGTGGATTTTTCCTTCACGTTCTCATCTCTGGACTGTTAGCCAAATGATGGCAGCAGTTGTGGTAATGTGTGGAGCTGGTGGGCTCGGATGGTGACGGATTATCTCTGGTGGCTTGACAGAGCTCCTAGCTCACATGGCCATCTTGGAGCCCGGTCGTCACGCCACCCCCCACCTATTTTTTATTTCATAAAAGAACTTTATTAACCCCTTCCACACCACGCACAGTATATTTACCTCTGCAGTGTGGATGTGTCCTGCGAATCGTCGTAAATAAACAGCGATTTTTGGAGTGGCCACTAGGGGGCATGCGCTCATGCCCACTGCACTCCGGAGGAGTGTGCCCGCAGCTCGGGCGGACCCGATGTCCGTCGGCGAGCTGCGATGAGCAGCCAGAGCAAAAGAACGGGGAACCGCCAATGTAAACACGGCGATTCCCCGCTCTGTCAGTGGGGACATAAGAGATCTACTGATCCCTGTCACTGGGATCAAGTTAGATATCTTATGCCCATAACAGCCCAGCCCCCTCACAGTTAGAACACGCCTAGGGAACACAGTTAACCCCTTCTCTACCCCCTGCAGGTTAACCCCTTCACTGCCAATGACATTTATACAGTAATCAGTGAACATTTAAATTTCTGATCTCTGTATAAATTTCATTGGTCCCAAAAAAGTGTCAAAATGGTCCAATATCGCAATACTGATAAAAACCGCAGATCGCCGCCGTTACTAGTAAAAAAAAATAAAACAAAAACCCCAGGAATGAATTCTCATCATCCGTAAACGTGGCAACTTTTGCGCAAACCAATCAATAAACACCGATTGTGATTTTTTTTTACCAAAAATATGAGGAAGAATATAAATCGGGCAAAACTGATGAAAAAAATTTTTTTTTTAATATATTTTTTTTATTTGCGTTTTAGCAAAAAGTAAGAAAAACTGTTTTTTTTTTTTTTTGCAAAATTGTCACTCTTCTTTTTTATTTTTTTAATTTTATTTTATAATAAAGAAAGGATAAACCACTCAGCAAGAAATGCAATGTGTAATAGATTACAGATAGGGCCTAAAGTAGGGCCCAATAACTGATGACCATCTGTTGTTCCAACATGCTACGAAGATGATTGGTTAGACTTCTTCTTCAGTGAAAGTTATAAACATTGCACAGAGTGGTTCTAAAAAACAGCATTAAACAAGTGTTATTGATTTATACAGTAATGTTGATAGGTAAAGAGAAGGAGATAGATGGACAGGTTAAGGTATAGAGTTCAAGTGGATGGGAGAGGCTCTGGAGAAATCCTGGAGACAAGCATGGGAGGAGGAGATGAGGGAGCTTGAGAGTAGGAGGTCTTTAGAGGAAGGGAGAGGACGGTTTGGGTGATATTTGGAGACAAGATTGGTGATGTAGCGTGGGGCAGAGTTATGAATGGCTTTGTGAGTTGTGGTTAATATTTTGAATTTAATTCGCTGGGCGATTGGGAGCCAATGTAGGGATTGGAGGAGAGGGGTAGCAGACACTGAGCGGTTGGTAAGGTGGATAAGTCTGGCAGCAACATTCATGATAGACTGAAGAGGGGATAGTCTATGGAGAGGGAGGCCAATGAGAAGGGAGATGCAATAGTTAAGGAAAGAGATAACAAGGGAGTGAATGAGGAGCTTGATGGTTTTATTTGTTAAAAAGGGGCTTATTTTAGAGATGTTCCTGAGATGTCTACAAACTTTTGACAATGATTTGATTTGAGGCTGAAAGGACAGGTCAGAATCTAGGATTACACCTAGTATCCTGGCATGAGGGGAGGGATTGATGGTTGAATTATTAAATATTAATTATTAATACATTAATAGTGTGGTGATTCAAATGTATTAATAGCATTGTAGCATGTGGGCAGCATGAAGTTAAAAGCCTTGGTGTTCAAGCTAATATAACTGCCTACTTAGAGAGAGTTTGTATTTTTTTTTTTTGAGGTTTTCTCCAGGTGCTCTATCTAGACAGACAAAATACATAATTCTAGGAAATGTGTAACATATAAATGGATTTCCACAAAATATGAAAAACGTATAAAAACTGTAACTATATGAAACGTATAAAAAAATCTATAACATCTAAAAAATATATTAAAAACTTTTTTAATTTGTGACCCCTTATGACTTAGTAGAACAACAGATGGTTGCTTCATTTCCCTATAATAAGCTAATGCAAGTGTATTATGCACAATAGTTTGATCTCTGAGCCTTTTATGCCCAAAAGTGTATAAAAACCCAGCACGATAATTGATTTTTATCTGAAATAGAAGAACACTTTAAAGGAAGCACATGTGCACAGTAAGGGACCTGGCAGTGCAGGGACCCAAGATGCAATATCTAATAGGGAACATCTGCTCACAACATGCACAGTCACCTCCTTAGGACACTGTCATTAAACAACATACCTCATATACTGACAGTGTCAAACTGTTTAACTCATATGAACTATTAAATGTATTATGGTATACTGTACAACTAGAGAAGTGTGATTATTGTGTATTTTATTCAAATGACTAAATGCTTATGAACCAGATGTTCAAACCAGATCCTGTGATTGATTTTGTAGAAGGCAGATCTGTAAAGCTACTAATGTAATCAGTTTGTATTTACTAATAATTGGGCATGTAAATGTTTCATAGTTATATAGTTAGTCAGGTTTAGGGTTGAGCAGACACCTGGATGTTTGGGTTCGTCGGGTTCGGCCGAACTTCGCCAAAAAGTTCGTGTCGGGACCGAACTTGACCCCGGACCCCATTGTAGTCAATGGTGACCCCAACTTTGGGACACAAAAATGGCTGTAAAAAAGTCCTGGAAAGGGCTAGAGGGCTGCAAAAGGAAACAAAATGGGGGTAAGAGTAGGGCAAGTGCACTGCAAGCAAATGTGGATAGGAAAGTAACTTAAAATTACATCAAAAAATTAAAATTGGAGGAGGTGGTGGATGTGGAGTAGGAGCCTAGAGGTTAAGGAGGCGGTGACTGTGGCGGTGTAGGTGGAAGTGGCGGTGGATGAGGAGGAGGTAACCAACACTGTTTTTTGTTTGTTTTTTTTTTCTAATTGGGGTAGCCCCCAAAATATTGAGACATATTAAAAAAAAAAAAAAAAAGTATACCAATGGCTGTGTGAGGCCGGTCTAAATGTCTGTTCTGCACAAGGTACAGACAAGTCTTGTGGGATCCATGCCTGGTTCATTTTAATAAATGTTAGCTTGTCCACATTGGCTGTGGACAGGCGGCTGCGCTTGTCTGTGATAACGCCCCTGCCGTGCTAAACATACGTTCAGACAATACACTGATTGCAGGGCAGGCCAGCACCTCCAAGGCATAAAGGGCAAGCTCAGGCCATGTGCCCAATTTGGAAACCAAGAAGTTGAATGGGGCAGACCCATCAGTCAGTACGTGTAGGCGTGTGCACACATACTGTTCCACCATGTTGCTGAAATGTTGCCTCCTGCTAAGACGTTGCTTATCAGCTGGTGGAGCTGTTTGTTGTGGTGTGCTGCTGACAAAGCTTTTCCACATTTTGGCCATGCTAACCCTGCCTTCTGAGGTGCTGGCGGTGCCACAGCTGCGTTGGCGACCTCTTCCTCCTCCTCTGCCTTCGCCTTGTGCTTCCACTGAGCCCCGGTGTCATTTGGGAATGCCCTCAGCAGCGCATCTACCAGCATGCGCTTGTAGTCGCGCATCTTCCGATCACGCTCCAGTGAGGGAATTAAGCACGGCATGTTGTCCTTGTAATGAGGATCCAGCAGGGTGGCCATCCAGTAATCAACACAAGTTAAAATGTGGGCAACTCGGCTGTCGTTGAGCAGCCACTGCAGCATGTAGTCACTCATGTGTGCCAGGCTGCCCAGAGGCAAAGACAAGCTGTCCTCTGTGGGTGGTGTATCATCTGTGTCCTCCATATCCCCCCAGCCACGCTCCAGTGATGCCCACGAGCTGCGTTGGGTGCCACTCTGCTGTGAACACGGTTCCTCCTCCTCCTCATCCTCTTAAACCTCCAGAACTGTGCCCTGGTTTGAAAAGTTTTTACCTGGCTTATGCTGGTGCAGGAACCCACCCTCCAAGCCACTTGTGAATGACAGGCCTGATAACCATGGAAATTACCCCTCTTCCTCCTGTGCCACATCCTCTTCCATCATCGCCCAAAGTGTTTTTTCAAGGAGACATAGAAGTGGGATAGTAACGCTGAGAATAGCGTCATCGGCACTGGCCATGTTGATGGAGTACTCGAAACACCGCAATATGGTACACAGGTCTCACATGGAGGCCCACTCATTGGTGGTGAAGTGGTGCTGTTCCGCAGAGCGACTGACCCGTGTATGCTGTAGCTGAAACTCCACTATTGCCTGCTGCTACTCGTACAGTCTCTCCAGCATGTGCAAGGTGGAGTTCCACCTTGTGGGCACGTTGAATAGGAGGCGGTGAGCGGGAAGGCTGAAGTTCCGCTGCAGCGCAGACAGACGAGCTGCAGCAGGATGAGAACGCCGAAAGCACGCACAGACGGTCCGCACTTTCTGAAGCAGCTCTGACATATCCGGGTAGTTTTTTAGAAATTTCTGCACCACCAAATTCAGCACATGCACCAGGCAAGGGATGAGCGTCAAACCGGCTAGGCCCAGAACTGCTACGAGATTTCGCCCATTATCGCACACCACCAGCCTGGGCTTGAGGCTCAGTGGCAACAACCACTCATCGGTCTGCTGTTCAATGCCCGTCCACAGCTGCTGCGCAGTGTGGGGTTTATCCCCCAAACATATCTGTTTTAAAAAGACCTGCTGTCATTTCCCCCTGGATGTGCTGAAGTTGGTGGTGAAGGTGTTACGCTGACCGGATGAGGGGGTGGTAGAGGAGGCAGAAGCGGAGTAGGAGGAGGAGGCAACAGGAGGCAAAGAGAAATGCCCTGCAATCCTCAGTGGCAGAAGGACATGCGCCAAATGGCTAGCCGCCTCAGGCCCACCTGCCACTACATTTGCCCAGTGTGCAGTTAGCGAGATATAGCGCCCCTGCCCGTGCTTACTGGTCCACATATCAGTGGTTATGTGGACCTTGCCACAGATGGCATTGCGCAGTGCACACTTGATCTTGTCCCCGACTTGTTTGTGCTGGGAAGGGATGGCTCGCCTGGAAAAGTAGATGCGGCTGGGAACCGCGTACTGTGGGACAGACACGGCCATCAGGTCTTTAAAACTGTCCATGTCCACCCGACGGAATGACAGTATTTCAAAGGCCAGGAATTCTGAAATGCTGGCATTCAGGGCCAGGGATCGCAGGTGGGTGGGGGGTACTTCCTTTCTCTCCAGTGTTTGGGAGATGGAGAGCTGTAAGCTTCCATGGGACCGTGTGGAAATGCTTGGGGACGGTGGCGGACATGGTGGCGTTGCTGTCACATCGTCTGTTTGCTGGGTGGCAGGTGACACTGGCACTGTGGAGGAAGAGGCCAAGGCAGCAGCAGAAGAGGAAGCAGGAGGAGGCCGAGACCTTTCTTGCATTTTGAGGTGCTTATTCCACTGCAGCTCGTGCTTTGCATGTAGATGCCTGGTCATGCAGGTTGTGCTCAGGTTTAGAACATTTATGCCTCGCTTCAGGATCTGATTGCACAGCGTGCAAACCACTCGTGTCTTGTTGTCAGCACATTGTCTGAAGAACTGCCATGCCGGGGAACTCCTTTGAGCTGCCTTTGGTGTGCTAGGTCCCTGGGTGCGGTGAGTAGTAGTAAGTGTACTGTCAAGGGGACGGTCGCTCCGCTCTTGCAAACTGCTTCCTCTTTTGCTGTGCTGGTGCCTCTGTGCGACCACCAAATCTTCCTCCAAACTGCACACGTCACTCACATGACCTTCAATCCATGTGGGGTTTAGGACCTCATCATCCTCCACATCATCTTCCACCCACCCTTCACCACTGCCCTCCTTGTCAGTCTGCACATTGTGGAAAGCCGCAGCAGTTGGCACCTGTGTTTCGTCATGATCAGAGACGTGTTGCAGTGGTGTTTCCATGTCCTCATCCTGAAACAAAAGTGGTTGGGCATCGGTGCACTCAGTGTCTTCCACTTCTGGGGCAGGGCTATGGGGATGGCCCACGGAAAGCACACCAGCAGAGTCATCAAAAAGCATCAGAGACTACTGCATGACTTGGGGCTCAGACTGCTTGGCTGATTTACAAGGGGCAGAGGTGAAAGACAGATGGCCATGGGGTTTAGGTGCCAACCTGAGCTTTCATCAAGGGACCAGGTGGGAGACAATGTGAAGAAACTGGAGGCATTGTCAGCCACCCAATCTACTATCGCCTGTACTTGTTCTGGCCTCACCATTAGAGTTGAGCGAACACCTGGAAGTTCGGGTTCTGCTGGTCCGTCCGAACTTCGTGACAAAGTCCGGGTCCGGGTCCGGACGGAACCCGAACGATCGCACGGACAACGAACCCCATTGAAATCAATGGGGACCCGAACTTTTAGGCACAAAAATGGCTGTAGGAAAGTCCTGGAAAGCCCCAGAGGGCTGCAAAAGGAAGTAAAATGGGGGTAAGGGTAGGGCAAGTGCCCTACAAAAAAATGGGGACAGGGAAATAACTGTAAATATTTTTAAAAAAATAAAAACATAAAAAAAGCAAAAATGGAGGTGAATGTGGATCATCTTCAAACTGTGTCTGAAAAGTATTAATTAACGGTAGAAGCCATATAACTGTTCTAAAATCATCTTCAAACTAGGGCAAGTGCCCTACAAATAAATGGGGATAGGGAAAATAAATTAAAATCAAGTAAAAAAACAGGAAGGGGGGTGGATGTGGAGTAGGAGCCTAGAGGTTGACTAGGCCGTGACCGTGGCAGTGTAGGTGGAAGTGGCGGTGGTA
>BLSH010256151.1:423773-442456 GCA_018402905.1 Glandirana rugosa
TTTTAGTAGAGTATGACGTCATCCCTACAGGAACCTCTCCCTACTCCAGTATGAAATGATTTTAGAACGCTAATCTGTCCCTCACAGCACCAACAGGAACCTGTCCCTACTGCAGTATGAGATGATTTTAGAACGATAATCTGTCCCTAACAGCACCGACAGGAACCTGTCACTACTGCAGTATGAGATGATTTTAGAACAATAATCTGTCCCTCGCAGCACCGCCAGGAACCTGTCCCTACTCCAGTATAAGATGATTTTAGAACAATAATCTTTCCCTCACAGCCCTGCCAGGAACCTGTCCCTACTGCAGTATGAGATGATTTTAGAACGATAATCTGTCCCTCACAGCACCGACAGGAACCTCTCCCTACTCCAGTATGAAATGATTTTAGAACGCTAATCTGTCCCTCACAGGAACCTGCCCCTAATGCAGTATGAGATGATTTTAGAATGATAATCTGTCCCTCACAGCACCGACAGGAACCTCTCCCTACACCAGTATGAGATGATTTCAGAATGCTAATCTGTCCCTCACAGCACCGCCAGGAACCTCTCCCTACACCAGTATTAGATGATTTTAGAACGATAATCTGTCCCTCACAGCACCAACAGGAACCTCTCCCTACACCAGTATGAGATGATTTTAGAATGCTAATCTGTCCCTCACAGCACCGCCAGGAACCTCTCCCTACACCAGTATTAGATGATTTTAGAACGATAATGTGTCCCTCACAGCACCGACAGGAACCTCTCCCTACTCCAGTATGAAATGATTTTAGAATGCTAATCTGTCCCTCACAGTACCAACAGGAACCTGTCCCTACTGCAGTATGAGATGATTTTAGAACGATAATCTGTCCCTCACAGCACCGACAGGAACCTGTCCCTACTGCAGTATGAGATGATTTTAGAACAATAATCTGTCCCTCGCAGCACCGCCAGGAACCTGTCCCTACTCCAGTATAAGATGATTTTAGAACAATAATCTTTCCCTCACAGCCCTGCCAGGAACCTGTCCCTACTGCAGTATGAGATGATTTTAGAACGATAATCTGTCCCTCACAGCACCGACAGGAACCTCTCCCTACTCCAGTATGAAATAATTTTAGAACGCTAATCTGTCCCTCACAGGAACCTGCCCCTAATGCAGTATGAGATGATTTTAGAATGATAATCTGTCCCTCACAGCACCGACAGGAACTTCTCCCTACTCCATTATGAGATGATTTTAGAACGATAATCTGTCCCTCACAGCACCGACAGGAACCTCTCTCTACTCCAGTATGAAATGATTTTAGAATGCTAATCTGTCCCTCACAGCACCGACAGGAACCTGTCCCTACTGCAGTATGAGATGATTTTAGAACGATAATCTGTCCCTCACAGCACCGCCAGGAACCTGTCATTACTCCAGTATGAGATGATTTTAGAACGATAATCTGTCCCTCACAGCACCGACATGAACCTGTCCCTACTGCAGTATGAGATGATATTAGAATGCTAATCTTTCCCTCACAGCACCAGGAACCTGTACCTAATTCAGTATCAGATGATATTAGAATGCTAATCTTTCCATCACAGCACCAGGAAACTGTTCTAATGCAGTATCAGATGTTATTAGAACGCTAATCTTTCCCTCACAGCACTGCCAGGAACTTGTCTCTAATGCAGGATGAGATGATATTAGAATGCTAGACTCTCCCTCACAGCGGCGGCAGGATCCTTTCCCTACTCCAGTACAAGACGATGTGACACGTGGCACTACGTGACTCCAGCTCATATAGAGGCTGGGTCACATGATGCACTAGTCAATCACTAGTAGGCATGGCTGTGATGGCTTCTATGGGCGAACGAGTGAAGCGCTTGTTGATTGGCTGCCCTGCAGCTATTCAACAGGCACCAAAAATAGTCTGGGTCACATGATGCACTGGCCAATCACAGCCATGCCATTAGTAGGCATGGCTGTGATGGCTTCTAAGGGCAAACGAGTGAAACGCTTGTTGATTGGCTGCCCTGCAGCTATTCAACAGGCGCCAAAAAATACCCAAATACTGAACCCGATCCCGGACTTTTTTTGAAATGTCCGGGATCGGGTTCGTGGCACGGACACCCTGAAGTTTAGCACGGACCCGAACTTTACAGTCCGGTTTCGCTCAAAACTAGTCATGTTGCAGGAAGACCCAAGACCATTTAGTTCAACCAACAATTATATATATATATTTATATATATATATATATATAGTATCTCACAAAAGTAAGTACACCCCTCACATTTTTGTAAATATTTTATTATATCTTTTCATGTGACAACACTGAAGAAATGCCAGTTTGCTACAATGTAAAGTAGTGAGTGTACAGCTTGTATAACGGTGTAAATGTTCTGTCCCCTCAAAATAACTCAACACACAGCCATTAATGTCTAAACCGCTGGCAAAAAAGTGAGTACACCCCTAAATAAAAATGTCCAAATTGGACCCGTGTCAATATTTTGTGTGGCCACCATTATTTTCCAGCCCTGCCTTAACCCTCTTGGGCATGGAGTTCACCAAAGCTTCACAGGTTGCCACTTGAGCCTGTTGGATGTTAGGGACCTTGTACTCCTCCACCTTCCATTTGAGGATGCTCCAAAGATGCTCAATAGAGTTAAGGTCTGGAGATATGCTTGGCCAGTCTATCACCTTTACCCTGAGCTTCTTTAGCAAAGGCAGTGGTCATCTTGGAGGAGTGTTTGCGGTTGTTATCATGTTGGAATACTGCCCTGCGGCCCAGTCTCTGAAGGGAAAGGATCATGGTTGCTTTACATAATGGTTGCTCTACATAAAGATGGCTTATGCTATAAGAAGATTGCAATTGGATATTCCCTGGATCAACTTTACATATAACTATTAGTACCCAGTTATATTATGTACATTTAGGAAAGAATCCAGGCCTTTCTTAAACCAATCTACTGAGCTGGCCAGAACCACCTCTAAAGTGTTAAGATAGATATAGTATCATATTAGAAGACTGGTTGTTTGTTTTTTATCATTATAACTTAGCAAGAAGGCTAACAGCTGAAAGTCATTGGTACAAAGAGTACCGCAAGTTTATAGTGTGAAGAGTGGGCCTCATACCTCTCTCTATAGAGGACATAGAGGAAACAAGAGAAGGGGACGGGGTGGTGGGAATCAGTTCCAGTCACCCTATAAGGGTAATTATTCCCTGAGCTCACTGTATGGGGGGGATAGGCCCCGATAACCACCTACACAAGATAGAGGTAATCACTTCTCTAAAATTTTTCCCCTTTAAGGTAGAAGTGACCCCATTTCAGTACATAATAGATTTGCCCCTTTAGGGAACCATCAGGGAAACTGGGACATTTTTTAGGGCCACAGTGGTCCCCCTGGTGGAGGCCGCCACCCCAATTCCTGACCCCCTGGAGGGGATCTCAGCCACAGACACCGAAGGGACTACCCCCATCAAGGACCTGGGGGATATGAACAAAATCAGAGAAAAAGAAAAGACAGAGTCGAAACAGAGGGGTAGGTACAGGTATTTATAACCTTAGTGGAGTTGACCTTATGGATGATGAAGTTAGGGTTCTTGACAACGGTCTTAAATTTGCCCCAGTAAGGAATTTTACTCAGTTTCAGACTTACATAAGTGTCCAAAAGCACATTCGATCCTTGAGTATTAACCACTTCACCCCGGAAGAATTTCCCACTGTAGGACCAGAGCACTTTTTGCGATTCCACACTGCGTCTTTTTAACTGACAATTGCATGGTCGTGCAACGTTGTACCCAAACTAAATTTGCGTCCCTTTTTTCCCCACAAATAGAGCTTTCTTTTGGTGGTATTTGATCACCTCTGCGTCATTTCTGATCACCACTATAAACAAAAAAAGAGCGACAATTTTGCAAAAAAAAAAAACAATATTTCTTACTTTTTGCTAAAATACAAACCCCCCAAAAAAATATACAAAAACAAATTTATTCATCGGTTTTGGCCGATTTATATTCTTTTTCATATTTTTGGTAAAAAAATTGCAATCGGCATTTATTGATTGGTTTGCGCAAAAGTTGCAGCGTTTACAAACCACAAGAATGTATTTCTGGTGTTTTTACTTTTTTTTTTAACTGGTAATGGCGGCGATCTGTGATTTTTATCAGGACTTTGATATTGGGGCGGACACGTCGGATGTTTTTTACACTTTTTTGGGACCAATGACATTCATACAGCGATCAGAAATGTAAATATCCACTGATTACTGTATAAATGTTATTGGCAGTGAAGGGGTTAACCTAGGCGTGTTCTAACTGTGAGGGAGCTGGGCTACCATGGGCATAAGAGATCTAACTGATCCCAGTGACAGGGATCAGTAGATCTCTTACATGTCCACTGACAGAGCGGGGAACCACTGTGTTTACATTGCCAGTTCCCCATTCTTTCTCTTTGGTAGGTCATCGGGGCTCACCGGCGGGCATGAGAGTGCTGCAGCGGTGGGCATGAGAGTGCGCCGATGGCGCGCTCCCGCCCGCTAACTGCGCACGTGCAGATCGCCGCTTATATAGGGCGATTCGCGAGACAGAGCCACACTGGTTAAGAAGCACTTTTTGTCAAATCTGATAAAGGGAACCACTACCCAACCTGTAAACATTTATTCTTATGTGAGCAATAAGCCCACGTTTAATCCCCCTGGATACCAAACACTTGTATGTGTTCAAAACCATGGTGTGTTAAGGTTAGGACTCCCTCAATATTAAGAAAGTAGGTGATCCCCAGTATATTAAGAAAGGAATTTCTTCATTGGAGAATAGGAAAGATATTGTTAATGGTCCAGCGGATAAGAGAGTTGGGTTGGTGGTTCTAGGTAAGGAATACTACCAGCAAGAGATGGGTCATCTCTTGGGGGGGATCAAGAGACATTTCAGTTGTTGCAGAATGATCCAATGTTTGAATTTAAGGATGAGCTTCGTGCTCTTATTGTACAGGGAAAACAAAAGGGGGTGTTAAGTCAGAAAAAAGTTCTTTATCTTGATCCATTGTTCTGTAGGGCTCCCATTATTTTTTTTTTTGCCCAAAATAAAAATGTTGAACGGCCCCCTGGTCACTCCATAGTAAATGGGATTGATTCTGTTAATACTAGATTAGGCCAATATATTGATTTTTTTCCTCCCGCCCTTGGTGGGTAAGACTGATGCTTACCTTGAAGATACCAAGCACATTATCCAAATCCTAGAGGCACTTACTAGTACATCCACCAGCTATATAGTGACAGCTGGCGTAAGTTCGTTGTACACCTTTATTGGTCATGATGATGCTTTAGCCTTGGTCAAATAGGCGCTAGCCAATTCTGATCTAGCTAGGAAGCACAGAACGTTTCTTTTAAGAAGCCTGGAGTTTTGTTTACTTAGGAATTACTTCTGGTTTGATCATGGTTTCTTTTTGCAGACGAGGGATTGGCAATGGGAGCCTGTTTTGCTCCCAGTGTGGTCAACTTGTTTATGGCCCACTGGGAGGAAGAGACGGTGGTCAAGGATCACCCTCCTCAGCTTGTATGCTATAAGAGATTCATAGACGATCTAATAATGATTTGGGAAGGCGACCAATCCAGTTTGGAAGAATTTATTGGCAAAATGAATATTAATGATAAGAATATTGGCCTTACATGGAATATTGATCTACATTATATGGTATTCCTGGATTTGGAAAAGAAGGTGACCATTTTAGAACTAAAAATGACTTCAAATCGACAGGAATGCATATATTCCCTTATATAGCTGTCACCACAAAATGGGGTTATGTAGCATCCCTAGGGGACAGTTTATTAGATTAAGACAAAATTGTTTGTCTGAGGAGGATTTCTTAACACAAGCTAAGACATTAGCACAAAGATTTCATCAAAAAGGATAGACTTCCGGTTCTGGCGCCACATGAGAAGGGAGTGAGGAACAGCGGCTCCGGAAAGAAAGGCATACAAAGCCTGCTACACACCGCCCACGGGCTCACAACCTCTTCCCCCACTTTGGTCACAACCCCGGGCACCGCAAGGATGGACCGGTACATCCTTCATGGCAGTTCCCTGTCCCCGGCGGCCGCCGCTCCGTCTGCCTCACACGCGGCCAATATGGCCGACGGCCATCCATCAGGGGAGGTAGCTGCTCCGCCTCAGCTCCACCAGCCTACTCCTCAAGCTGAGCCGAGCGAGGACCAATATGCTAAAATAGCTCAGGCTGTAGCTGCTCTCCTCTCCCCCACCATCTCTGCAGCGGTTGAGAAAGTGGTCGCTGAGGGCATGCATCAGTTAAAGAGAGAGCTGGGTGAACACACCAGGAGACTGGGAGAACTGGAGCGTCGGATCTCAGACATTGAGGGCGAGATGCAAACTTCACAGGCGAGTGAACAACAGATATCCCGCACCCAGCACTACATGTTGAATTTTACTAATGTATTTTGAAATCTTTAATAAAATATATTTAAAAAAAAAAAAAAAAAGATATAGTACTAATGCTATTGATAAGGAAATGGAGAGGGTTAGGTCTCTGGGCAGAAATGTCATTGTATCTAATAAACAGGATATAGGTAATGTTAGAACGGGGGATTACCATTTAGTTTTGGACTATAACATTCAGTACAAGAAATTTGAGAGGATTGTGAGCAAACATTGGGCCATATTAAAGCAGGATTGTGTGCTAGGCCCAGTGTTACCTTCACACCAGCAGTTTATTTATAGAAAAGCTCCCACATTATGGGATAATTTAGCACCAGGAGTCATTGATCCCCCCCCCCCATTATCCAGGAAAATCATTTATTCTCCTTTGTGTCAGGTTTTTATGCATGTGGCAAATGTTGGAGCATTTGCCATATGTAGGCCTGTAGGAGCTCTAGAGTAAATATAAAAAAAGAAAGGACTTTGTATTCTCAGTTACAGGTAAGAAATATCAGATTGAGAATCTGATTACTTGCATCACTCAGGGCATGGTATACATGCTTGAATGTCAGTGTGGCCTCCAATACATAGGCAGGACATCCAGAGCTTTAGGGGAACATGTAAATAATATCAGAAAAGGGATGAAAACCCATAGTGTTTCAAAACACTTTAGGGATCATCATAATAGAGACCCTATTGGCCTCAAATTTTGGGGCATCCAAAAAGTGCTACACCATTAGAGAGGATGCAATTTTATTCAATATTTGAGCTGCAGGGAGTCCTTTTGGATATATGAAACCAGATTGATTGCCTCTGCGGGCTTAAACATTGAATTTTATTTAAATTGTTTAATCTCGGATAGATAATATGCAGGGTGTTTCTAACCATTCTTATAAAGAAACCCATTTTATTAATTTTTATAAATTCGTTGATGTATATCTGAAATTTGTTTTTATGATTATTGTTAAAAGGTGGATGTGGGATGATGGAATCTTGTTTTTATTCGTAGTAAAGGGGTCTGCCTTTTATTGCTATGAGCTAACAAAACTTATCCCGAGTAGATTTAACCATTGGGATGTATATTTATTGAAGGTAGAGTTCCCCCACAAACTTGTAATTTCCATTGAGTGGCAATAAGTGCTTAGCTATTCCACAAATGTGGGCAGTATAGAGATGCATTACTGATGGGGTTAATACCCTTGGCGGTCTCTTACGAGCGGATTGGGCACCCGCTGGATGACGATTTTTCTTTCGGATGCGTCTGATTACCATGCAGCCAGACATATTTAAGTGCGGGTTGACTGCGCGGCCTTCTTCCCACTGACGAAGTCCTGCCCAGGGCATGACTCGTACGGGAGAAGAACTGCGTATGATGTCACCCGCAGCTATTTTGTTGGTTCCCGTGTTTGTAACACGAACGCTCCCATGATGCACTTGTGGCAAGTGCCAGATTTGTAAGTGTGATTGCTTCATTTTGAATAAATTTGATATCATCAGCAGAGAGTGCTAGATGCTGTTTTATTATATTTACATATATGTGTCATGGATGAAAAACAAAAAAACACTGCAGCCACAGACTATCCATAGGAAGATTTGTGCCCCACATAAGGAGAATGCACATTTAGACCAATTGGCCTGAATAAGGAGGCGATCGGCTGTATGTGTCTGCGGTGGAGAAGTTGCTCACAGCACATCTGCTTGCCTGAGTTGAAAACACCCTGTCACATAACTACGATAGTGGGGAATTCTCATCATGTCTATGGACTTATGAACTTTTTAATTATGTACCAATATGCTTAGCGCTGCACTGTTTTCTTTTAGTACTACAAGTTTGCATGAATTGTTATTAACTTTAAAGTTAAAAAATTAGGCTGTAGGTAATCACATCCATCCCTGGTTTATTGACCTGGTTGTAAATGCAGCCACTAAAACCTTGATGAAGGGCTGTTTAATGTAAGGACCTATTGTACATGTAGCCACTAAACCCTTCTCCAGGGTGTTTTAATTAGAGGACCCGGTTGTAATCACAACCAATAAAACCTTGTTCCAGGGCTCTATTTTATTAATGGACCTGAATGTAGATGCTGAGACTAAATCCAGGTTCCAGGGATGTTATAATTATTGGTGTTTGTGTTAGTTAACCTGAGCAAACAGGACAGAGAGAGTTGAGTTAATCACAGTGATATAGCATGCAGAATAGAGAGGTCAAAGAGTTGAGTTTGCAACTCACCTGAGTCCAAAAGAGAAAAGGAAATCTCTCATTTTATGTTTAAGGACTATGACTTCATACATTGTACATACAAGCAAAGAGATTAGAAAACTGACCTTCTGGGTTAGAGATCAAATCCAGATCAGGTTCAGATGCAATCCAGCAGTGACTACCAGATGTTCTGTTGGCTAACTAACTGGACCTGATTGATCAAGTTTCTTATGTTTTCCTGCTGCATCTCTGTCCTGTCCTTAAACATATGAGTGAGTATAGAAACAAAGCTGTTAGTTCAAGGTATTTTTTGCAATATGTATTTCAACCTGTATTATTTAAGAGAACCTACACATTTTCATCTCCTTTATGTATTTCACATTAAGCTGATGCACCCGAAGGAACCCACGACCATGTTTCTTAATCACACTCATACAAGCACTAGAGATAATTTGGGAATAAGTTGATTAACCTAAGAGTATGTCTTTAGAGTATGGGAGGAAATCAAAATTTCACAGAAGAAACATGGGTAGAACATACAATATAGGCTCATTGCATATGGAAACCCAGAACCTACAACTGTGAGACAAGAGTGGAAAACACTCGTTCTTGGTATGAGGAAACTATTATACTTACTGGATTGAGATTGGGCTCAGATAAGTTTTTTTTTTTTTTTTGGGGGGGGGGGGGGTGGTGGAGGGCACTGCTGCACACAGAAAACACACAGATGTTCCTGTATTGGTGGAATAAACTGGTATGTTTTACTACACAATGTGGAGCGGTTTCTTTTCTTCACATGGTTCCCGGGGAGGTCTGATGTCGAGGGTAGCCTTGACTCCGGTGCTACCAAAGGGACCACCCAAGAGGAGAAGTTCACCAGCACCACCAACGAATATCCTGCCATCATTATTTGTGGAGTTTTCCACTATAAGCCTGTAAGGTCCACTGGCCGTACAGTCAAGTGTACCCAACCCATCTGGTAAGAGTCCACCTTTTTTATCTTAGAGAAGAATTGTTGGTCTTTATTGTCATCATTAACCCTCGATCTTTGGATGATAATTCACCACGGATTTGATCTATGCACTTTCAACCCGTCTTTGTGCTCAACTTTATTGTTTATTTGGGACATTTGTTTGGACTTTTTATGCACTGTTTACTTTAAGTCTTTAACCATCACAGGTTTATTTGGACTTTTTCACTTGAATCATTGACCATCATAGAGTCAACTTATTTGATACCCTGTTCACTTTAAATCATTCACTATCACAGGTTATTTGGACTTAATGTAGAGTCGATTTATGCACTGTCACTTTATTTTTGAGTACATGTATGTGATCACTACAGGTTCTATATATGCACTGTCACTTTAAATAATTGAGTGACCTTGTCATATGAATCACTTCCTTTTTTTTTTTTTAAACTTGTGTTTATTGGATTTTTGCTTATAAGATACAAAACAGAGCCTCTGGGCATACCCCGGCTCGAGTAGAATACAATCAAAGAAACGGTATCACATATTAACTAATAACAGTGATCATTTATAGCTATGGTACAGGTTGAAGATAGCAAAATAATAACACATATTAGCTTATCAACCATAGTTATCTATAACTGTGATAAAGCTTGTAACAAGAGTGAACGGGTTGTCCTCGCTTGTATGGAGAAGCATAAAGGAAAGGGAGAGAAAGGGGGGATAGAGGAAAAGGAAGGAAAAAGCAGATATCTGGAGGGGGGAAAGAGAAGAGGGAACAAAGAGCTAGCAGAATAATTTGCGGCTATTACAATATACAAGTAAATATAATACGGCTATGAGGGTGAGATGATGTGGGTATTATACCATATTTTCCATGCATCCCAATGGGTATTGAATTTCTGGTGTGAATAGGAACTGTAGGCAATTATTGATTTGTACGTGTAGTGAGTTTGGATCAGGGAGATCACTTCTGAGATCGTTGGGACAATGTTGGTTTTCCATTTCCTGGCTATGAGTAGTCTACATGCTAGCAAAATGTGAGTAATGACTGAGAGATATTCAGGTAGCATCGAGTCTATAGTTAGATTCAGAATAGCTAGTTGTGGTGTTAGGGTGATGCAGTGCCCTGTAATATCTTCGATTAGGGAGCTTATTTCAGACCACATGTTGGAGAGAAGAGGACATGACCAAAATGTATGAAGAAGGGTGCCCGTGTGACCACATCCCCTCCAACAATCAGGTGAAGAGTTAGGGAATATGACATGTAGCCTTTGTGGGGTCAGGTACCACCTCATGGTTAGTTTTTGTGTGACCTCCCAAAGGGCTGTACAGCGTGTAGCCCTATAAATGGACTTAAGTGCCGTCTGCCATTGATCATCCGTGATGGTCCACATTAGACAGGACCCCCACTCTCTAAATGGTTTAGAGTTGACAAAGCACTCCTTTTCCTGTAGGGCAGTATATATTGTGGAGATTCCTTTGATTTCAGTGTGTTCAGAGAAAAAGAAATTCCATACTTTTATTGGTATGGAGTTCTCTATAGCGGAGTGTGTGGTCAGACAGTGTCGGGTTCTGAGGAAAGTATAGAAATCTCTATCTGGGGTAGCAGCTAGAGTTTGGATTTGGTGAAACTTTTTGTGGAGGATTAGTTCTCTGAGATTCTTGGTGTTGGTGGCAAGGTTATTCAGCCAGGTCGGAATAGATAGGTCAGGTGACAATAATTGTAGTACTTGAGTGGGTATTGGGATAGGTTTAGTAGGCAGTTTATCCCATTTTGAGTGGTGTAGGGTATACCATGCTTTAGTAGAAGCCAATACCGTGGGAGGGTAAGTGTTGATGGAGGGTGGTTTGACCACTGTAGTGTAAAGCCAGTCCCTAAGGTTATGACCAGGGGTTAGTACATTTTCAATGTCCCCCCACAGAGTGTTAGGTTTCGGGGCTAACCAGTCTTTCATTTGCGACAGTATGGAAGCTAAGTAGTAGTCCCGAATGTCAACGTGACCTGCACCCCCTGCAAGTCTATGTTTAATCAACCGGAGGTGGTTACATTTGGGTTTTTTACCCTGCCAGATATAAGCATTGAGGATGGTTTGGAGGGATTGAAGGTACTTTTTGGATAGTGGGATAGGAAGTGTGCGGAAAAAATAGAGTAATCTGGGTAAGAGCAACATTTTAAAAGCAGCTAGGCGCCCGGACCACGAGAGTTCATATTTGGATAGTTTTATGGTTTCCAGTGAAAGCATTGATTTGACTGCCGAGCAGTTTTGGGAGAAAAGTAGTTTAGTTGACTTAGTGAGAGTGATGCCTAAATATGAAATTCCTTCATCTGCCCATGTGTACGGATATGAGTTGCGTAAGAGGTTGCTAGTTACACCATCCAGACCCAAGTGTAGTATGTTTGACTTAGTTTCGTTCACTTTATAGTATGATATATTGCTAAAGCATTGTAGCACACTCTGTACCGAAGCCAGGGAAGACTGGGGGTTGGAAAGCATTAGTATGACATCATTGGTAAAAAGGTTTACCTTATGGACCTTATCCCCAATATGAAAGCCTGAGATTTCCTTAAGGGATCTAATGTGTTCTGCCAGGGGGCACCACTGTCTGGTACCATTACTGATGTTAAACGCCCTGGATATCATTTCTGAAGTATAAACTTGTGCAGATGGATTGGAATATAATGCCATAATTGCTGAAAGAATGCGACCTTGAAGGCCGAATTTGGTCAAGGCTGCTCTGAGGTACCCCCAATGGACCCTATCGAATGCCTTCTCTGCATCCAACGATAGGAGCAGAGAAGGCGTTCTAGAGGACTCTGCAAAGTGTAAAATGTTGATCAGTCTACTAGTGGCGTCATTAGTTTGTCTACCCTTCGTAAACCCTGATTGGTCTTGATGGATGAGAATGGGCATCAAATCTACTAATCTGGAGGCCATTGCTTTTGCGTAGATTTGCGTATCTATGTTGAGGAGGGATATGGGGCGAAAATTCTGAGGAAGGGTTGGGTCCTTCCCCGGCTTCGGCAAGGTTATGATGAGTGCTTTTAACATTTCTGGTCGGAGAGAGGAGGAGGAGGCAGCATCATTACACACCGATGTGAGATAGGGGGCTAAAGTAGTTTTAAATTGTTTGTAATATTCCCCTGTAAGGCCATGGGGACCCGGGGACTTTTTGCCTGGCATGGATGTGATTACGTTGATTATTTCTTGGGGAGTGAAGGGTTCATTGAGCTTAGATAACTGATCCTAGGAGATTTTTGGAAGTTTGATGTGTTGCAAGAAGGATTCTATTCCTTCTGCAGACGGTTGAGGGGTTTTGGGATCATCTTTTAAATTATATAGAGAACTGTAGTATTTGCTAAAGGTGTTTGTGATTTGCTGGGGGTCTATGATTTTTTCTTTGGAGGAGGGGTGAAATAGGTGAGATATTCTAGTTTTGTTATAGTACCCTTTTAGCTTGAGAGCCAAGGCTTTCCCAGCCTTGTTACCCATGGAGTAATGATTGGCCCTAAATTTATTTTGTGTCGCTTTGAATGTGTCTAAGAGGGCTGTTCTCAATTCCTGTCTTAGATGGAGTAATCGATCTTGGAGATTCTTATTGGGGTTTTTTTTGGGGATTTTGGGATTCAAGATCTCTAATAGTAGCTATTATAGTGTCCAGATGTTGGCGGAGTGGAGGAAGACATCTCTATTGTCAAGGTAATAGGTGCATGGTCAGACCATGTAATTGTGTCAATGGAAGACTCGGAGATATAGGGTAGTGTCCACTTATCGACCAGGAAATAGTCAATGCGGGAGTATGTATTATGCGGGTGGGAGAAAAAGGTATAGTCCCTTTCTGTAGTATGATGGCATCTCCATACGTCAAACAAATTATTACTTGTTATAAAAGCTCCCATCGGGGAAGGTAATCTAGTTGATTTGGAAGACGTATCAAGTTGACTGCCCGGGATCATATTAAAGTCTCCGCACATGACAAGGTGTCCATTACGGAATTTGTCAATTCTTTTCATGCGTTGTTCAGAAAGTTAATGTGCCTACTGTTGGGGGCGTAAACATTTACAATCGTGTATCTGGAACCATTTAGTGTGCAATCTAAGGCTAAGTATCTGCCGTCTGGGTCAACCAACGTTTTGTGCACGGATACTGAGAGTGTATCCTTCAGAGCTATGAGGACTCCATTTTTTTTTTGAGTGGTCCAGAGGCCTTGTACATATGAGGGAAATGTTTGTTGGAAAACTTAGGCTCTTCTCCCGATTTAAAGTGAGTCTCTTGGACACAAAGAATGTCACTACGAGTTTCGTTGGCCGTGTGCCACAGGGATGCTCTTTTAGCAGGGTGGTTCAGACCCTTGGCGTTTAAAGAGAGAAATTTGGGCATCTTGAGGGTAGGAGAGAGGGAGATAAAGTGGTACATGAAAATTACTCACAACAGAGGTCTGGCTTGTTAGTCGTAGATATCTCAGGGATATTGCACGGCAACTCGTCTTGGGTTGTTTGCTGTTGTTGCCTTGGGTGTTGTTGATCACTCTTCAGTAGTTCGGATACTCGTTGGCCTGCTTTGGGAGCAACACTGTTGAGCATAGATTGGTTGTTAGTACAGATAAGTAATAGCCGATCAGGTATATTCTGGTAATTAAAAGGTATAGGTGTAGAAAAAGAGACAAACAGTAGGGATGTGGCAGCGTTATAAATGGCTGAAAGCTGCCTAAACTTTTCCAGGGGGGATAAAGTACGTGGAACTGATAGCAACAGGCTGAACACCGGTTCAGAAAGAGAAGACGGAACAGTAGTTGAAAATATTAACGCCTAAATAGGCGGAGGCTCATTATTAGGATAGATCATCTCGTTGCGGTTAAGGTTTGAGATTTGTTGCTCCTTTGGGGGAGTGATTGTGGATTGCAGACTACAGGAAGTATGCCCCATTGCCTAAGTTCTTTGATGCCCTCTTCAATAGTGGAAATGTGGTGTTTGATCCCATTTCTGGTTACCACCAGTTTGGTGGGGAAGCCCCACTGGTATGGTATTTTGTGGTTGTTTAAGGCCTTAGTAATGGTGCTTAGTTGACGTCTCATTTGGCGGGTGAATTGTGAAAGATCCGCATATAGCTGGATTCTAGCATAAGGAGCTGGGAGTTGGCCCAAGTTCCTGGCTTTTGTTAGGAGCTGTTCTTTGGTATGAAAAAAATGGATTCTCATCAGTACATCTCGGGGGATTTCTGCAGGGAGATGTGGGGGTTTTGGAAGGCGGTGGATACGATCGATTACGATCTCAATGGGTGTAAGATCCGGAAGAAGAGTCGTAATTAGTTTTTTTGCATAACTCTTGAGGTCATTAGGAAGGATACTCTCAGGGATGCCTCTCGTTTTAACATTATTTCGGCGAGATCTGTCTTCCAGGTCAGCCAGTTTGGCTTTTAGCCAATGTTGTTCGTCACGGGTATGTTTGTGTGCGTCAACGAGGTCGTTAACAGTCTCCGTCATAGTGCTTATTTGTGTTTCAATGTTATGCACCTTTCGACTAAGAGCCCGTGTTTCTGTAGAAAACTTGTGGATCATGGATAGAATGTCGTTATGCATTGAGGAGTGGAAGGACGTGAGCATTTCCTTTAAAGTAGTGTCTAGGACTGGTTGTCCATTAGTAGGAAAGTCAGCGATTGGGGGCTGATAGGCCGAGTGTATGAGGTCAGAATCAAGCTCCTTTAGTCATTCATCAAGTTGAAGGTTTTCTTCCAGGCGCATTTTAGATTTAACAGGACTACTGCTGCTATGTGTGTCTTCTGCGTCTGGTAGGTCAGTATAAGAGCTGTCTGACCCTGTTCTGTGCGTTATGTTTGGGGGTCCATTTTGCTGAGATGACGTGAAAAACTCTGTGAGTTTCTTTGGTGGGCGATAGTCTTTACGTGTGGGAGATGATACTGACATTGTGTAGAGGGCCTCTGAGCTGAGGTAAAATTAGTGTTGTGAAAGTTGATTAAATAGTGGCGTTAATGCTGTTTAGTCTCCGATCGGTGCAGTGCCCAGTTATTAGCAGAGAATTATGTTGTTGAGTTGTTGGGGCAATTAGAGTTGATCCAATATTACTAGCAGTGTAATTAAAGCCTCTTATAGCGGTGCGGTTGTACGTGCTTGTATGTGGTGGTATGATCCTGGTCTTGTAGGTATCAGAGAGCGCGTTGCGGGTGTGCCAAGATGGTGGCTATGGAGGCCGCAGGTAAGCCTCGGGCTCGAGTGCCCAATAGGAATGCCGCGCGCCCCGAGGTGACTGAAATGAGCGCTTTTCTCACAGTTCGCCGTGTCCCCAATATCAGGCCAGGTGTTATGCCTCACAGCTATGTCCCTGAACTGTGAGCGGGCCTCGTAAGCGGGCCTCGTAGGCGAGCTGGGGGATGAGCAGAGTCACTAGGCCGCAGCTAGCGGCCGCGATGTCCACAGCGCTCTGGCTGAGCACTCTATCTTCTCGATACCCCCCTCGGGTTGTAGAGTAGGGGAAGTGTGTCAGTGTTGGGTGAAGAAAAGCTCTCACCCGTCCTTAGATTCGTAGGATTCCGCCTAATTAGGTGTCTGTGAGCCAGGAGCTTCTCCAAAGACGTCCGCCAGTGTCCGCGCCAAGCCACGCCCCCCACTTCCTTTTTTAGCGCAACACTTTTTGTTTATTTCCTTGGTTGCATTTGGTCGAATGCTGTGTTTGCGGCTTTTGATTAGCCAATAGCACTTTTTCTATGGTTTATTATGGCTGCTGAGCCCTGACACTGTGGTCAGTTTACGTGCCTCAGTTATTTGCAGCTCTTCTCTGTCCCCCTCTCTCCCTCTTCCTTGCCTGTCAGCTGTGTCAGTGCCTGCCCCACCCCCTTCCTACAGAAATGACTGTGTAATTTTCAGGCACTCACCTGTCTTCCTTAATGCTAAGTGCCCAGTGTATGTGTTTTATAAAAAAAACTGCCATTTTATACCTTATATCCTAGTGCCGCTCAACGCTCACAAGACCAGCCACCTCTCTCCACCTCTCCTCTCCTCCTCTCGACTGACGTCAGCAGGGGATTCTCAGCCCCACATGCTGTAGCTATCAGATTGGAAGAGAGAACAGCAATTGGTCATGTGAGTGCCGAGCAGATCTAGGATGTAAAGTATAGAAGAGCATTTTTTTTAAATAAAACACATACACAGGACACTTATCATTAAGGAAGACAGGTGAGTGCTTGAAAATAACCAAGTGAGGTTACAACCACTTTAAGTTGTGTAAAAGCTTCCTTAATTTTGTGGGTTCTTCAATGGCATTCTCCCATTTAGTGGATTTTTTACAGCCTCTGTAAATAGTTGTACTGACTGTTGAATCTTGTAGGACACAGATTTTCTGGTTCTTTAGCGTTGTCAGTATGATCTCCTTCTGATGCCTCCTGGATGATCTTTTTTTCCTTATAAAGTAAATCTTTATTTAGAATAGAAAAAACAAAAAGGAGTACAAGCCAAAGATGAGTTAGAGCATACAGCATTAGCATACATGACAAGGTGGTAGACAACAGCATTATACAGCATACTGTGTCGCATTAAGGTTCGCGTTTATACACATTTCCTCTAAATTGAAGTCTGGAGTACTAGCATAATCAGTTTACTGAATAGATGTCCTATAGCACATGGTCTTTATGATAAATAGGGGTAAATTATTGTTCCCTCTGTGGTGGAGTGTGATAGCTTCAGGGTGTTATGTAGAGGGAGGATCGTTTCTTAACCACTTGACCACTGGGCACTTAAACCCCCTTAACAACCAGACCAATTTTCAGCTTTCAGTGCTCTCACACTTTGAATGACAATTACTCAGTCATGCAACATTGTACCCATATGAAATGTGCATCCTTTTTTTCACACAAATAGAGCTTTCTTTTGGTGGTATTTAATCATCGCTGGGTTTTTTATTTTTTGCGCTATAATTTTAAAAAAAACGAAAATTTTGTAAAAAAATGAATTTTTCTTCGTTTCTGTTATACAATTTTGCAAATTAGTAATTTTTCTTCATAAATTTTGGCCAAAATTTATACTGCTACCTATCTTTGGTAAAAAAAAAACAAAATTAGTGGATATTATTTGGTCTTTGTGAAAGTTATAAAGTCTACAAGCTATGGTGCCAATCACTGAATATTGATCACACTTGATTTACTGACGGCCTATCTCATTTCCCGAGACCCTAACAAGCCAGGAAAGTACAAATACCCCCCAAATTACCCCTTCTTGGAAAGTAGACATTCCAAGGTATTTAGTAAGAGGCGTAGTGAATTTTTTGAAGTTGTAATTTTTTCCCACAATTCTTTGCAAAATGAATTTTTTATTTATTTATTTATTTATTTTCCCCCAAAACTGTCATATGTTAACAGGTTATTTCTCACACCCAGCATATGCATACCACAAATTACATTCTACTACTCCTCCCGAGTATGGCGATACCACATATGTGACACTTTTACACAGCCTGGCCACATACAGAGGCCCAACATGCAGGGAGCAACGTCAGGCATTCTAGGAGCATAAATGACACATATAATTTCCTGACTACCTCTTGCACTTTTGAAGGTCCTGGAGCACCAGGCCAATGGAAACGCCCAAAAAATCACCCCATTTTGGAAAGCAAACACCCCAACGTATATTCTAGGAGGCATAATGAGTCTTTTGAACGGTTCATTTTTTCCACAAGTTTTTGGAAAATGTGGAAAGAAAATGAAAACGCATTTTTTTTACACAAAGTTGTCAATTTATACAATATTTCTAACACACAGCATGTACCCCGCACAAATGACACCCTAAAATATATTCTGCTACTTCTCCCGAGTATGGCGATACCACATGTGTGACACTTTTACACAGCGGGACCACATACAGAGGCCCAACATGCAGGGAGCACCGTCAGGTATTCTAGGGGCATACATTTAGAATCTAATTTGACCATCTTTTACACTATTGTGAGGCACTGTGGTGGCATATATAGGCACTGTAGTGGCACAGATGGGCAGGGTATTGGCACGGATGAGCAGTAGAATGGCACGGATGGGCACTGTAGTGGCACAGGTGGGCACTGTAGTGGCATGGATGGGCAGTGTAGTGGCATGGA
>BLSH010256151.1:460373-473700 GCA_018402905.1 Glandirana rugosa
CGTGTGTCCTACAAAAAAATGAAACGCGCGCTCACAGTATGTCTGTAATGCAGCCGCCGTCATATTACGGCGGTTTGCGTTACAGAGCCACTTTGTCGCCGTCAATCTCCGATCGGCGGTCGGCAAGTGGTTAAAAAAAAACAGCCAAAAAGCATCAGTAGCTTATCAGGGATGTTTTCAGCTTTTACCAGCGTTATATTAGCGCCATTTTTTCACGTTTTCACCCGTTTTTAAAGGGCCAGCGTTTTTTTTTTTTTCAATTGGACTAAAACGTCACAAAACGTTGGGGATTGACATTTTTATGCGTTTTTGGGTGTTTTTAAGTGTTTGAATGTTTTTACAGCTGAAAACAGTCCAAAAAAACCTTCAGCTCTTGGGGTTTTTTTACAGCTCAAAAACATCACTGCTAAAAACAGTTGATAACAGCCTGTGTGTGCATGAACACATAGGATACCATGATGGAGGGTTTATTGACTGTAGAAAAAACTTTTGCAGATGAAAACAGCTGCTGAAAAAGTAAAAAAACATCCTGTGTGCATGAGGCCTTAAGGGGGTTGTGCACAGAACTTTGTGGTTGTTAAGTTCCATACTCCTCAGATAATATGAGTAGTTTTTATCAGAGGCAAGGCATGCATGTCTTATGATTTTTTTCCCTAACAACTTACATAACAAATGCGAAACTATTATGAAAGACAAGCCCTCGCTGACCCCTGCAGCTGCAAGCATGGTGATGAAATTAATCGTAAGTCTTTTAACAGAGACTTTACAGGGTAAAAAAATATTAATGTCAGCTCATGCTTACTTTCTCTTAGATCCCTTGCCACTTTGTTTACCTATGCGGATGAGAACAAGTGCTCTTTAACGTGACTACAACAAATGACCACAGGGTCACTTGTAAACAAAGCCCACACTGTAAAAAAGAGCATGTATGCTTATGGTATTGGAGGGCCATGCTTTCAAACTCTGCCACTTTGCTGCTCCCCAGCTGCTGCAAGTTTTCAACATGCCCCAGTGTGTTGAATGGCCTTTCACTGGCTCCAGTAGTGTTGTACAAGCCAGTAGGAAAAACTACAGCAGGTAGCAGGTATCTGACACACCATACTGTTCTGGGGTGAGCAAAGTAGCAGAGTCTGAAAATACTGCTAGAAAAGTGAGAATGCAAGTTTTTTTTTTCTTTTAAACTATCTTTGTTTACATGTTACTCTGTGGTCACTGGGCTATTTAAGCTCCAGGTTGCAGATGCAGAGCTTACATAGGGGTTGATTTACTAAAAGATGGAGAATGCAAAATTTGGTGCAGCTGTGCATGGTAGCAATGAGATTCTAACTTCAGCTTGTTCAATTAAGCTTTGACAAAATACCTGGAAGCTGATTGGTTTCTATTCAGAGCTGCACCAGATTTTACACTCTCCAGTTTTAGTAAATCAGCACCATGGTGTTGAATATGCTCTTCTTATGTGATATCACTTGGTGCCTGAACATACCTTTTTCAAGCACTAGCTGCTACATAGGAGGAAGGGGAGTGATTCACATTTTCCCCCATTCCTGCAAATGCACTTTTCTTTCACAGCTTATTGGAGTAGCAAAGGCACACTGGCAAGGTGTAAGCTGCTGTTGAGCAGGGCCATTTTTAGACATTGGTAGGCCCGGGGCAGATCATTCACACCTACTCCCTCATCGCCATCACAGTACATGCACCCTCCTCCTCATGACCAGTACAGTAAATACACACACATGATACACACCATTTAATGTTGCTAGTCCTTAGATGGATGGTGATGGAAGCATTAGTTTTCTTTTTCAGGCTTTTGTTTCTTTATTTTCACCTGATGAATCTGCCAGTAGCACAATTCCAATACTAGGATAACAATGCACTCTCCCCCATCTATATCAGGACAACAGAAACAAGATAAGATTATGAAACTCCATCCCTTTCATATTATTCATAACATAGAGGGGTGTGTTTTTTATAGTCCTTTGAGATAGTTGAGATTGTTGTAATTGATAACAAGTTAACATAGGCAAAAAGTAGAATTCCATCCTAACAAAAATTTGTAATTCTACAGACATCCACGATCTAAAATGAACCTATCTAACCCTGTAAAGAAGAAATCAGTAAACATACTTTTTCTGAAGCCACACCGGTCCCGTCCCACACTGAGCTGTCCGCTGCGGCTTCTCTGAGTAGGCAGGTGCAGAGAAGGCAACCAACAATGCAAGCCCCATAATAACTCTATGGGTGACATCACTTCCCATTTATTTCACAGCCAGTGTCGGCTGTCTCCTCTGCAGAGCTTCTGCTGCTGGAGACCAGACCAGACCGGAGCGGCTTCAAAAAAGATATGTATAGTAATTTCTTCTTTACAGGGCTAGATACTGTAGGTTAGTCTCATAGGTTAGATTGTGGATGCCTGTAGATTTACAGATTTTAGAGTTAGGGTGCACTTCTACTTTAAGTCTAATTTTTAAAGCATAGTTACAATGGTCAAGCCTAGACCAGTGTAAGTAAGTATATACCTGACTAATCCCTGGAGAGGCTGCAAATCATTGTGGTAGTCACTGCAACTACAACTGAAGCAGAAGTCTTCTGGGACCAGTACTGAGCAGCTTCCCTTCTGTATAGTAACCACCGGGAGTCATTCACCCAGCATTGCCACCATTCACAATTCATCTTATATTTTGTTTAATGAATACAAGGTGTTCTCTGATTGGACACAGTGGATGTCACCATTCCACCTCTCACCTAAGTGGAAAAAAACAAGGAAGTCCCTGAACTATGGCAATGCACAGTGTCCCCTGTAGTTACTATTTAGAAGGGCAGCTGCTTGGCATTGGACCTAAAAGACTGCTGCTATTACTGATTAATGAGATTAAGGGGGATATGATCAACATGTATAAATACATAAGTGGTCCATATAGTGAACTTGGTGTTGAGTTATTCACTATAAGGGCTTGTTTACCCTTGCTTCAAAACAGGGCGACAGACAGGCTTTGTTAAAGCTCCCTTAACACCAGTCAAAGCCCATGTCACTAAATAAAATGGTTAGCTTACAGCTCTGTTTACACCTTGCGTTCAGTTTCGTGTCAAAAATGATACCACATGTAGCTTTAGCTAGGCTTCAAAGCCTCTCCAACGCCTCCATAGAAGCCTATGACAAAGCTTGTTTGAAGCTCGCTTGAAGCACCTGCGGCTTTTCAGAGGCTGTAATTCAGCTTTAGCTTCGCTTTGTTTTGGAGAAATTGCAGGTGTGAGATATCAACAATCACACAGGGCGTTTACCAAGCTTCAACAAGGTTTCAAAAGTGCAACACTGAAGCCTCGTCAAAGCCTTGTTGAAGCCTCTTAGAAGCACCACCGAATTCTCAAAAACACATCATAAAAGCTTGTTGATGCTGTATGAGCTTTAATGAGCGTTGAAGCCGAAGCAAGTGTAAACTAGCCCTAAGGTTATCACAGAGGACAAGGTGGCACTCCACGTCTGTAGGAAAAGAGATTTCATCTCCAAATATGGAAAGGTTTCTACACAGTAAGGGTTAGTTTACACTTGCTTCTGCTTCAAAACTCATTAAAGCTCATACAGCTTCAACAAGCTTTTATGATGTATCTTTAGGCTTCGGTGGTGCTTCTAAGAAGCTACAGTGAAGCTTCAACAAGGCTTCAACGAGGCTTCAGTGATGCACTTTTGAAGCCTTGTTGAAGCTTGGTAAATGCCCTGTGTGTTTGTTGATATCTCACACCTGCAATTTCTCCAAAACAAAGCGAAGCTAAAGTTGAATTACAGCCTTTGAAAAGCCACAGGTGCTTTAAGCGAGCTTCAAACAAGCTTTGTCATAGACTTCTATGGAGGCATTTGAGAGGCTTAGAAGCCTGGCTAAAGCTACATGGGGTATAATTTTTGACGCAAAGCTGAAGTGCACCTAAGCCAACGCAAGGTGTAAACAAGGCTGTAAGCTAACCATTTTTTTTAGTGACATGGGCTTTGATTGGCGTTAAGGGAGCTTTAACAATGCCTGTCTGACGCCCTGTTTTGAAGCAAGTGTAAACAAGCCCTAAGAGATGTGAAAATGTGGAATAGACTCCCTCAAGAGTTGGTTCTGTCCAGCTCAGTAGATTGCTTTAAAAAAATGACTGTATTCTTTCCTAAATGTACATAATTATAACTGGGTACTAACATTTAAAGGTAAAGTTGATCCAGGGAATATCTAATTGCCTCTTGGGGGATCAGGAAGGCATTTTTCCCCTGCTGGAGCAAATTTAATCATGCTTTGCTAGGGTATTTTGCCTTCCTCTGGATCAGCTGTGGGTATAGGATTGTGTATATGGGATTGTATGATATATTTATTTTCTTTTTTATGGGTTGGACTGGATGCACTTGTCTCTTTTTTCAACCTGACTAACTATGTAACTATCTAACTGTTGTAGTGGTGACTATCACATGACAATGGCTATGACAATAAAATTCATGCATAAACTTCAGCTTTAGCCTATCAAATAGATATAACAAAACACTTTTCAGTTGTATATTTATTAGACTAAGAAGGACCAGATAAGTGAAGGGCTACATACACATTCACAAAATGAAAGCATTCTGAGAGAAGGAGGGGCACTTAAGGTGCTTTTATGGACAAGGGAGTCAATAGTAGCTACCTCATAGTGCCCACTCTTAGGCAGAACCACCACTAGAAATAATGCAGGCCTATACAGCCTGCCTGAAAGTCTTCCCTGGCGCCCCCCAGTCTTGTGTTTTATTTCTGACCCATACTTCAGAATGGATGGAATCTGACTTTTAGTTTGGCGCAACAGGGACAATTTATTTACAGAATGCCCACCGAGGTTGAGAACAGCGCAATATAAGCAAGACCTGAATCCAAAGTTTTTATAATGATTTATAGTAAAGTGTAGAGGCAGACAGTGGAATTTGCGTGTGAACATAAGAGGAAAGCATGAACCACATCTATTAAATAATCTCAGCAGCTTCTCAATTGATATTACAATGTCACCAAATCCACAGCCTGATCCCAGTAAAGTTGCGCTGTAATCACAGATCAGTGTGGTACACTACCCCATCCCATATACAGTACATTTATCAGCAATGCTGGATGCAGTGCATCGTGAGAGCTAGTCCCACTTCTTATAGTGTATGGTCTGTGGTCATATATATAGAAAAATGTGTGCTTAGTGTACACAGTGAAAAATCTAAATTGAACAATATTAAAATTGAAACTGACAGCAGCACTCACAACAATGTACACAGCAACATCCAAAAAATATATATTACAAACGTGTTGCGCTGTCACATACGTGGTGCAACAAGTGCAAACAACACCTGAAATAATTAGTGGATTATTTAAAAAAAACAAGAAAAAATTATAGTGATTATATAATGTCCAGAAAACACCAAAGAGTCCATAGAGTGATATAAAGAGGTGTAATGTCCTCCAGTTCTTATTTGGTGCAACACCCTATGCTCCCCATAGGAAAACAGGGCAAAATATCTGCTTACCAGATCAAGAGACCTATCAAGGTCTGTACTCACATCTGTGAGCTTTACCCCTCACACTAAGTACCTAGTCTGACAGTGACCTTATGTGACAGCGCAACACATTTCTATTATATATGGTCTGTGGTTACTCAGCTCTGCCTCCTGATGCTTCCCCAGAATGCCCAGACCTCTTACACCGGCAGAGGCGGCTGTAGGCTTTGGGAGGCCTTAGGCAAAACCTAGACATGAGGCCCCACTCACGCCCATAATGGGAAAAATAATTCAAGCAATAAAAAAATTAACTTTATAAATTGCATATAATTAAGAGCTTTAAAGCACTGGTGTCAGTACTCTCTATCTCGGTGCTGGTGTCAGTGTCAAATTAGGCGGTTGCGAGGCCCCTGTGAGTGTGAGGCCTTAGGCGACCGCCTAATTTGCCTAATTAGAGAGCCGCCTCTGTACACCGGCACCAATCCTCTACTTACACTGTACAGAAGACAATCCATTGAAGACTCTGCTGGGGTTCAGGGCTACAGAGACATCAGGTCAGGGGCCTAGCATACTGCTGATGGTTTCTGCAGCTTGGTGGATATCTGGAGAGATGGACTTCCCTTGCCTACAACCAGAGCACAGCCTGCTGCCACTGTGACACTGCAAATATGTATTGTGTGGCTAGCTTTGCCACTGTTGGGGTTCCTTGCTTACCCTGTTGATCCTAGCAAGCCCAAGCCCAGTATGGAAGGGCTGACTGTAGTCCACACTGACACTTATTCTATTAGGTAGCTTTTTACTTCAGAATGAGTTACAAGTTTAGTTTATGGAAGATAAGCATTTATGTAAGCATGTATTTTATAAATCATATACTGTATTACAGAATTAGTGACTTAGCATATAGTAAAAATATTAATAGGTTCAGGTTCATTGCTCTAGAACTGGAATGCAACATGTAAGCTGGAGCATGGCTCCTTGCATTAGAAGTTTCCTATAGTTATTCTTATTGGACACCCCTATTTTTCCTGGTTTATAGTTGTGAAATAATTTTCAATGAGTTCCATATTTGATAAAAATATTTGAAGAATAATATATGGAATAATAATCATATTTATTTAATTGTATATAAAACAATTAACTATATACTGTATTATTTAAGGTAACTCTACAGTCATAACGCATATAATTTTATTTGAGGAAATAGCACATTAATGAAAATGAATTTTATAATTATGCATAGACTCCTCACCAATAAAATACGAGGAGTTTACTGAATTTACTGACAAATATATCAACATGGGGTTCTTGTGTAGTGAATTATGACTTCAAGCTGAGTATTTTATTAGGAAGCAGTATCCCTAGTTAGATTTCTTTCTGAATAAGAACAACAGTATGTCATTGCTCAAAAGGTACATAGTGTATGGAATATATTACAGAGCTGTACAGTGTTTCAAGATTCAGGATTGATAAATCAGGTGGGATGCTGCTGTGAAAGGAACTACTTCTCCGACCTTGAGCCTATGAGCTTAGTAAGATAGTAAACTTTTCCCCCTTACCTGTTATGTGTAATTTCTCGTAAACTACACTTTTTATTTCAATTAAAATTATTCTGTGAACATCAGCTGCAATTTCAAATCAGGACCACAATGGCTGTCGAGAAGAACAGAGGGGGCATAGTCTTTTTAGATCTTGCTAGATCTTCATGGTTAGAGGAAATATTTGATCAGGTCCACATAGTTTAGACAGAGATGTGCACTGCTGTAATTGCAAGCACTCAATATTTGTGTCATATTTTTTTCAGGCGCTACATAAAAGGATTACACTGTAACATACCAATGACTGCCTGCATATTAAGCATTAAAATTGATTTCTTATTTTTTCTATAATGCTTTACATATTTATAATCTTACATCTTTAAATGTTTACAGTTATAAGTATGTGTTTTTATATCCTCTATATTTAAGGTGTAAAAAAATTGATGTATGTGCCTTGTTCCTACCTTGTAAAATGTACCACTTTATTGGAAATAGATTCTAAAGTGACTCTAATTTCCACTCTGTCATGACTCTTGAAAAGTAGATTATGCTGTGCCCACCCACGCTACTTCATTTTAATTTCCCATGAAGCATGAAGAAGGAAACTCTACCCTGTAATCTATAATTTCATCTATTTTTAGAAATCTCGTGCAAAGAAAAATAGCAATAGGTGCAACAGGAGTCATTGTTTCATTAATTATGTTGCTCTAATGTGCATATTTTAAATTGTACTAGATATTAAAAAAAATCCTAATTCAAACGGAGTGAGAGAATTCAGCCTCTCCTAGAGCAGGTAAATTAGAGGATTTTTTTGAGTTGCTGTGTGCATATTTATTTCATTTTTGACCACTTTGCTCCAAGATAAGTTTTTTTTATTACTGAGGAAATTTTCAGTCTTCAAGTTCAAGTTCAAAGTTGTTTTTACCCTGTATATTAAAATTCATTGTTACAGATTGCCTTAAAAATATACCCAGTACCTAAATAGGTTATCTAAAGTATAGTATAAACAAACAGTCTATTCTTGTGTAAGGACATTCTCATTCTGATTTTTTTTTGCAAATTTACTAATTAAATATTTGCTGTTCCCCATTTATGAAAATGCAAATATTACAGCTGGTAATTTTCAATCTCGCAACTTTTAAAGAGTTAAACAGAGAATAGAACCTTCACAAAGAATATTGTGCAGTATCCTTAACCACTTCAACCCCAGAAGGATTTGCCTCCTACCTGACCAGAGCACTTTTTGTGATTCGAGTCTGTGCCGTTTTAACTGGCAATTGCGCCTTCGTGCGACATTGTACCTAATGAAAATTGACGTCCTTTTTTCCCACAAATAAAGCTTTCTTTTGTTGGCATTTGATCACCTCTGCGATTTCTATTTTTTGCGCTATAAAAAAGAGCGACAATTTTGAAAAAAAATATATATTTTTTACTTTTTGCTATAATACATATCCAAAAAAAAAATATTAAAAAAATGTATTCATCAGTTTAGGCCAAAATGTATTCTTCTACATATTTTTGGTAAATAAAATCACAAAAAGCATTTATTGATTAGCTTGCACAAACGTTATCGTGCCTACTAACTATGAGAATTTATTTATGGTGTTTTTATTATTATTCTTTTTTTACTGGTAATGGCGGCAATCTGCGATTTTTTTATCTGGGCTGCGATATTGTGGTGGACAGATTGGACACTCTTGACACTTTTTTGGGACCATTGACATTTATACAGTAATCAGAGCTAAAAATAGCCACTGATTACTGTGTAAATGTCACTAGCAGTGACAGGGTTAATACTAGGGGGCGATCAAGGGGTTAAATGTGTTCCCTCACTGTGTTCTAACTGTGTGGAGGCTGGGCTAGCAGGGGCATGACAGATCTTACTGATCTCAATTACAGGGATCAGCAGATCACTGTCATGTCCCCTGACAGAACGTGAAACCGCCATGTTTACATTGGCGGTTCATTGTTCTGCCTCGGTATTAAGCGATCATGGGTTGCTGGCCCACGACCGCACTTCCACAGTGTGCGGTGGGCACGAGAACATTCCGCCGGCGGTGCGCGCCTGCCATGCAACTGTGGCTGCGAGAATCCCCATTTATGTATGGCGATTTACGCAGCGCTGCCACAGTGCAGCAGTAAATGTATGAGATGCGGTCGGGATGTGGTTAAAGCAGGAATATTTATTAGAAAAAAATATTTATAAAAATAAACGCGCTCACAAAAAAAAAAATAATGCAAGGCATTTCCCCCTTCTTTAGCCTCTTAAAGAGCTTTCTAAAGAGCTGAAACTGCATTTTTTACATTTTTTTTAATTTTAGAAAAGAGGAAAATGTATAAACATACATTTCAATTAAGGCTAATGTGGGGTACAAATCATTTGGTAGACTACAGTATAATAAATACGCCAATATTTTTGCAATTCCCTAACTTTACAAGTCAACTGTTTATCTCTGTACAGTTTAATCACTTGCTGACCACTCTAGAGCACTTTTACTACTACAGGGTGGCAGCTGTGCTCAGGATCAGGTATATATTCGTGATCCTGCACTTTCGCCTGTAAGAAGCGCTCGCGCACCCCTGGCGGACAGCTTCTGCTGTGATAATTCACAGCAGAAGCTGACCTGCTTGTCCCAGGGACTCAATGTCTTATGGCACCCAGCGATAGTAAAACACAAGAGAACTGAGATATGCCTATGTAAACAAGGCTTATCTCAGTTCTGATAGGGGGAAGGGACTATCCTGTGTCTCTGCAAAGCAGGGACTAGAATTGATCTCTTCCCTTCATGAAAACAGCATAATGTGTACACAAAAACATTTGCTAGGCAGCCAATTAATCCTTTGATTGCCCTAGATGTTTAACCCCTTCCCAGCCAGTGTAATTAGTACAGTGACAGTGCATATGTTTAGTACTGATCACTGTATTAGTGTTACTGATTCCGGCAAAGTGTCAAAAGTGTCAGTTAGTGTTCGATAGTCCACCGCAATATTGTAGTCCCGCTATAGGTTGTGATTGCCACCATTACTAGTATAAAAAAACATAAATATAAATTCAATAAATATATCCCATAGTTTGTAGACACAATAGTGTTCACGTAAGCTAATCAATATACGCTTATTGAGATTTTTTGACCAAAAACATGTAGCAGAAATACATATTGACCTAAATTTATGTAGAAATTGTATTTTTACATTTTTTTATTGGTTGTGTTTTATAGCAGAAAGTAAAGAATATTAGTTTTTTTTTCAAAATTGTCAATCTTTTTTTTTTTGTTTATAGTGCAAAACACAGTGGGGATCAAACACCACCAAAAGAAAGCTCTATTTTTGGAGAAAAATATTTGGGTACAGCGTTGCATATCCATGCAATTGTCAGTTAAAGTAACTCAGTAGTTAAACTAGGAATTAATAAAAAAATAAACTTTTTTTAATTAAAACAAAAATGAAACAAATTAAATTATAGCAAAAAATACTTTAATGCCAAAAGGACTCCCAAGTCCCAAAGGATGTAAGATAGAGCCCATAGGAAGCTCTCTGTCCACCTTTTTTTTAAATACAATAATATTTTATGTAATATTATACCTTATATGATATGACAACCAGTGATTTAAGCATCAAAACCCTGTTAAAGCCTTGATTCTCAGAATCCACTGCAGGGTAATACCAAAGACAGGACAATGAGAGAAATCCACCTCACATGCAGACAATAATGGGGTACATTGTCTGCATGCAAAATGTTCATTTTTACAGGTAGGCATTATCCCCACTAACTACAACTGTAGGGGCATTTCCCTCTGACTATCAATGTAAGGAACATTCTTCTACTCTCTGCCAACATCTGTATTGGACAACCTTCCCTCTAATCCACATGTGTCAAACACAAGGCCCGCAGACCGAATCCGATCCACCAGGCCATTTCATGTGACCCTCGCACCTTTCCTGCAGCTGCTGCACCCCCCTCGTCTCCACCCACACCTTGTCTCAGCAGTCAGCAGCAGAGAGGAGGACAGAACCTCTCCACCAGATCCTTTGGCTCTCTGTGCTGCCACAGCACCCCCACGTCTCCACCTCCCCTGATCTCAGCATTGATCAGACTCTGGCAGCTGACTTCAGCCCTCCTCTGGTCCTCTTCCAGATCCTGCACTTTCTGCTTCCCAGCTCTGCCCCCAACATTTTCCCAGCAGAAGCACAAGGTAACAGGGGTACACTTTGATATAATGGTGGGGCACTCTAGACTTCTGATGGTGGGGGCTCTTGACATCGGATGTAAGGGTAGGGTGTTTGACCGGCCCTTTGAGGGCAACCAATGCTGATGTGGCCCACGGTTAAGGAACTTTTTTCTTCCACCACTGTAAGGGGCAATCAGCCAAACTTAATTGGTGCTCAGCTGAGTCGAACCTCCAGTAGCAGCAAAATAAATATGTTTAGCAGAGGTATTACTACCACTGCTAAATGTGACAGCTTCTCTACAGACTGATTGTTAGGAATCCAGCAGCATCCTAACAGCCATGGCTGTCCTATTCAGCTATCAGCTGTGGATTTCTGTCTACTGCATAATGTAAACAAAGGGGAGGAATAAGTTCTGCTCCCTTTTATGTCACTGACCAAATGTGGTCATGTCCATATTTGGTTAATGACATCACCCAGAAGACCTTGTCCCTTTGTTTATTTTTATTGAAAGGGACCAATAGATGTAATTCCTGGCACGTAAGGGATGGGAGCATATGGTGTTTGTCATTAGGTTGGTCAACTGTTGTCATTTATCATTATTGATGGCATTGATGGACATTGTGATTGACGATAGAATTACATCATTGGGCATTGTTGTATTATTAAAGGACTTGTCAAAAAAGTCAGTATATTTATTTACTGCTTCCAATTTACCCCTTACTCATTCACATTTGGGGCAGTCTCTGAAGGCCCCCTAAACCTATTCTTGTGACAAACTGCCTCTGAAATTGTCCAAAAATGCTTGTAGTCTGTCATAACTCCTTCTCGCAAGAAACATCTAAAAGGTAATAATATTTATGTATTTATAATAAACTTTATTAAGTTTTCCAATCATAGAAACGCAGAAGAACAGAAGCACTTTACAACTAGTTAAGGTTACCAGAACAGTATAGACATACCTTGTTGTGTTTGAAATGTAACCCATTGTAACCAGATACAACAATCGGGGGAGATGGTTCAGAATAAAAGTGAAAACTCCACCTTTCCTCATCCCCTTACTCAAAACCTGTGATTTACAATTACCAAGAGGAGAGGGACATAGCATGTAGAAAGTTTGTGGTTTGAAGACATGGATGACCTGCAACTGTTATTGGGAGGGGGGTGGGAGGGGAAGGACCCTCCTTTGCTCAAATTTCGCTAAGGGGGTGATACCCCAACCACCACCATCTGCTGGGGGCAACCATGGCCTCATATAGATGCCCTGGGTTACTTGGAAACACCAAATGTTAGCAAAAACAAGAAAATAAGGGAGACCACTACTCAGGCATCAAAAATTAAAGGAGAGGGGGCAGAGAAGTATACATGTGTCCACTGAAAGTGTAGCAAGAGTGTCTTCAGGGCTGAAATGATTCCCAAGTAAAAATCTGAGTCTACCTCAGGATAAGTGACTTGGCGGGGGGAGGGGACTTGCCTTGAAGGCAGATATAGAAGATATAGATAGGTATTTGATGTGATCATTCAGTGGCAGAATTTTAGTGACATATTGGGTCAATTTGTTCTGAAAAGGACAAGTCTGCATCCAGTTTCTCCTTGCGTAGCAAGAGGACCACTTTTTGAGGATAGCAAGTCTCGCAGACATGAAGCAGGTTGATAACCAGGCTTTGTTGCGTGGATGACTAAAGCTTGAGCTTTTGAGATGACTGGGAAGGCTGCGTCCAGGTATCCAAAAAGCAACAGGAAGCAGTCTTTGGACAGTAGGCGGCAAAGTGTTCAAGTTGATCCCAGAAATCAGATACGAAAGGGCATGACAAGAGTCTTTGGAGCAAAATCTGTCTGGCTTAACCACAAAGAGGGCATTGATGTTTGCATGGAAGATGCACAGGGATCAGGTGAGGGAGGTAGGTCCTGAGCATAATCTTGAGCTGTTGTTCATGCCAGAAATCATTGGTTTCAAAGGCACAAGTAGTGTTATAACCTGCCAGAATCCAGTCTACTGCCTCAGGGGAGTGCAGATCCTTTCTCCAAGAAGCTACGGAGGTTGACTTAAGTGGCTTGCTTAGGCAGGAGTGTAGCGGTCTATAGATGTTGGAGATTTTAAATTGCTGTCATTCTACAGGGTGGGCCATTTATATGGATACACCTTAATAAA
>BLSH010256151.1:474214-485179 GCA_018402905.1 Glandirana rugosa
ACAACCCAACAGTTACGTTGGGAGAAGAGGGTGAGAAGTGTGTGACTATCGTTGTGGCGTCCTCTTTACGATCGTGTCTAGCATTTCTCCTGCGGTGTTGCTATCAGTGTGTGAAGAGTGGGAGAAGAGGGTTGCATTGACAACCCAACACAATGGGCAGCACATTGAACACATTTTATAAGTGGTCAAAAACTTGTAAATAACTCATGAAAGAATAAAGTTACGTTAAAACCAAGCACATCATTGTTTTTCTTGTGAAATTCCCAATAAGTTTGATGTGTCATATGACCCTCTTCTTATTGAAAAAAACAAAAGTTGGATTCAAAATGGCTGACTTCAAAATGGCCGCCATGGTCACCACCCATTTTGAAAAGTTACCCCCCTCACATATACTAATGTGCCACAAACAGGAAGTTAATATCACCAACCATTCCCATTTTATTAAGGTGTATCCACATAAATGGCCCGCCCTGTAGTAGAGTGTCCAGAATAGAAGGGTAGAGTCTTTGGAGTTTGTTGGGGTATAAGCCCAAAATATAGTGCACAGATTGGTTTACATACATATAATGATGCGCAGGGAGATTAAAGTGTTACTAAACCCACAGCAGTAAAATCTGTCTGTATATGTTGAATAGCATGCTTGCTATACTTACTGTGTAACTTAAGGGGTTAATCCTCTGTATTGTGTAAAAAGGCTGTTTGATCTTGTATGGCCAGATACTTCCTTCTTGCCCTGTCTACTATCTACTAAGTGTGGAAAGGTTGCACATGCTCTGTTCAATCTTCATTTTTCACATGGACTGCAGTGCATTTCTAAAGGCATTGATTGTTTATTTGTGAACTGAGCATGTCATTGGCAAAGCGCCAATCCACTCTGACCAGATTGTGGGTGAAGGGTCACTGATGCAAAGGAAGTTTCATCATCAGAGTGACATCTCCTCCTATATTAACACTGTGGAAGCCCTGGCTCCTTGCAGTTTATCACCTGGCTGCAATATACAGATAAAAAAGGTATACAGCAGCAGTATTTTGATATAAAAAGAAGATTTAGAAGCTGTGTGCACTGTAGGGGAGCGGGTGAATTGTGTTTATATTGCTGGGTTTACTAACACTTTAAAAGTGTGACATGATTTGAGGGAATGGGAGGGTAGAGCCAGTGGATAAATAATACAGCTGTGCAAAGGTCAGGAACCCATAGGTAGCACCACACAACATATCCAGAGTATTGTTGGGCTTGAGAAAAGGAAAAGTTCCCATGGATCGGAAGATAAGGGGAGACCCAGGGTGAAAATTTCAGTTTACATCTGGTCTCTCGCCAGGCTATCATTGTGTCAGCAAATTTTGTTTGAGGTCTGATGGGAGAGAGTGTAGATTGCAATGCAACAGGGCCAGCAGGCTGTATGGGGTTACCATTTGGGACTCCAGCTCAAAGGTGGAGTACTTAGAACCTTGAAATATCCAATCTAGACAAACCCTCAATAGGCAGGATAAGTTGTATACCCTTATATTGGCAAGGTTAGCACCCCCTCGCTCCTAGGGAGGAAGAGTTTACACAATGAAACACAAGGGTGGTGTCTATGCCATAGAACATTTGATAAGGCCTTTTGAATTATTTGCATGTCTTTGTGATGCAGCAAAAGGGAATGGTCTGAAATGGATATAGAAGTCTGGTAAAGCTAACCATTTTAAATAGGTGACACCTCCCGAGGAGCCAGAGTGGGAGATCCATTGATGTCTCCAATTCTCCTATGATTTTTGCAATAACTGGGGGGAAGTTAGGATGGTAGAGGGAAGAAGACAATTTACCAATTTTTACACCCAGGTATGTAATATGATTCTTTGCTATGGAGAAGATTGATGCCTTCGCCCCTGAGGGGGTCCTAACATGATAGAGTAGTAGGATCTCACTTTTAGAGAAGTTGATACGCAAGCCCGACCAAGCCTGGAAGGATGTGAAAACGTCCTGGGTGTGGGGCATATCTGATTTAGGGTCAGATGTTAAAATGAGGATAACATTCGCAAACAATGCTAGGCGAAGTTCTTAGAAAATTGGAAGCCTCAAAAAGACTGGTGTGTACATAAATTGAGTGCCATCATCCGAATTGATAAATGGAAAGATGGACGATTGGACCTGCCCCAGTTACAGGTCTCAATCAGGGAAATACAAACTTGGACTATCTCAGCACTCAGGAAGCATACAGATTATAATAAAACAATACATTTTATTCAATTGCAAAATATAGTAAAATATACATGGTACCAATGAATCAAATAAGAATGATTACATATAGAGTATTTGGTTATACATCTACTGCACCCCTATAAGCCTAAAAGGAGAATTGGTGATTGGCCCAGGGGTTAGACCCTTTGGTTTTGGATGGAAGGCCAACCATAAGTTCCATTCCCACTGGACCGGTTTCGCGGATCATGCCGCTTCTTCAGGAGTATAAAGGAAGGGAGTCTAAGAATAATGGGAGTACAATAAATCTTCTAGGTCATTGCACACAATGAACATATTTAAAAGCCTGGGAAAAGGTCAGATATGGGGAACTTACCCCAATGTCTCGGATCTGCAGGTGAGCTGCAATATATGCCCCAATAGGGGCGTCTCCCCCCACGGCGAGCACAGGGGGGTAGATATGTGCTGTAACTATATATAGAGATTCAAATGTCAGTAAGGGTCCTTATTGGTCATACTCAAGGTAAGTAATAGGCACCGATGTGTAATGTTCAAGATTGAGTGTGAAAAGTTATGGGAAAGTATGTGATGATATTGGAAATAGTGTGGAATGAGCAAGTGGGTATTAACAGAAGGAGAAAAGGCAAGGAGGAAAAGGGTAGAGCTAGAAATATTGGATAGATGGGAGAGGCAGAAAAACCTGGGGGCGACAGGAAGGCAGATAGACAGGAAACGAGAGGGGAAAAGGAAAGGGGGAAAGAGGGATTTGGGAGAGGGAAGGGGGAGGGGGAGGGAAGGAAAGAAGAAGGGATGTAAAAAGGCAGGAGAGAGGAGGGGGGGCAGGGGAGGGGGGCATAATGGAATATGATAGAATAATTATGATGGGCAGTTGAATAAAGATCTATGAGAAAGTCATGGTGTAATTAATTTACAGATTAGTGCAGCTGTACCTGACCAATCTCAGATGTACAGTAGGTTCCAAAAATGTTAATAGGCAAGCAGGGCCAAAGCACTTTTGGTTCTATCTCTCCTGTGGGTCACAGCAGTGCACTCAGTTCTGTACTCCTGTGACCCATATTCAGCTGAAGCAGGCTAAAGTCTGCTGTTGGCTGATGTCATAGAGCTGGTCCAGGCTCTGGAGTAATCCCAACGTTAACCTCCCTGGTGGTATTCCCGAGTGTGGCTCGGGGTTAATTTCCACTGCCAAAAAGCGGTTACCCTGAGCCACACTTGGGATAGCATTGCAGGATCCAGGCAAAGTTACTTACCTTGTCCCCAGGATCCTGCAATGTCCTCCCGCTGTGCCTGCGGGCTATGTCTTCCGCCCGATGTACTGTTTCCCGGGCTCCATTCCCTGCGAGTGTTGCGTCGCATGGAGATGGAATCCGGTGGCAAACTCAAAAAGTTAAACACACACAACACATACAATGCACTGTAATCTGTAAGATTGCATTATTGTTTCAAATCATTTCACATCCCTTTTGTCCCTAGTGCTTTGTCCATTGCCCTGCATGCACTTTTATATTATATATGCCATTCTTTCTGCCTGGAAATGTGAGAATGTCCATGGCATCCAAAAAGCGTCCCTTTATGTCAAAAGCATTTTTTGACCAGCTAGAAAACAGTGATAGTAAATAAGAATCATTTGCAGAATTGAGCAATACTGATTCGTGGGGAAATTCATCATCAGACACTGAAAGTGACGACAGCGACAATACTACAACTGAGCAAATTTCAGTGTTTTTGATTTGATTACATTATTTAATACATATTATTATTATTATATTATTATTTTTGATAATTATTTATAGTTATTTATTATATTATAATTTATGATTTCATTGTTTCAAACTTTATCATACCCAGGATGTTTACTAGACTCTTGTTTGGACAGATTTAAGCGAGTTATTCTTAAGAATTACAGGTCTACAATATAAAACGCCAAATTTCTATGTGAAACAATGTACCGCTTTGAGACACAAAAATATGAAATAATCATACCACTAGGGAAGTTAATGTTTAGATCCACCCAGATACCTGAACCAGCAACTCCTGCCCCCTCCACACAACCCAGAGCTCAAGTGAGAGCTGGAGGGGCAGAGAAGAGATCTGGTGACTAACAGTCACCGGTTCTCTGCTCACTGAGCTGCACTAAGCAATCGGGGGTCTTTGATCGCTTGGTTCTCAGACTTAGAGGCAGGGGACAGATGGAGCATTGGACCGATGCTGTATCTACCTAGGAGTTATTTCCCATACTTCTCTTGTAAAAAATGCAATGTAGGTCATATGAATAACCATGTGATTCCTGAAACTGAAAGGCGGTTATGGCCTTCAAGTCCTTCCTAGTATGACAAATTAGCAGTCTCTAAATCCGGTGCAGGTATTCTTGTGGTGTAGATCTCATAAGGAAATGCAAGTTCTTCCAATGCTTTAGCATGGAAAATATGTAACAATATGTTACTAAATTATTGATGCCATTATCACAATTAACATGACCTCTTTACACTGACATTTTGCTTTCTAGTACACAAAAGCTAAAATAAAAGATGAAAAGATCAGCTTCCACAGTTAGCTGTAACATACATTGGAATCTTTCAATATACAAGACATGGGTGAGCCATTGTGATTCAGATATGCTTTGTGTCATATTGGCAGCTCAAGTCTTACTAGAGGTTCATTTACTGTCACACTACAGAAAAGGGAAAAAGAAATTACATGCAGTTTAGACCTTAGTAATTTCTGCTGCTGGAGGCTTCTTTCTGACAGTCTATATGACCTAGAATTATTTTTCTTCCTCAGAAGTGCCAGCTGCCTGTTTTTTAGAAGTGTATGACTTTCCTATCACACTGGTGGCAGTCTCTAAAGTATTGTCTCTATTTTAATGTTAAAATGACAGCAATGTTAGGCTCGGCGGTTGTTTTGGGCAAATTGGATACCATACGGCAAGCTATTTTATTAACAGACTCTGAAAGTTACTTTGTAATTTTTACAGACCTGTTGGGAGGGAATAATAGAATGCAATGGCAACCGAGAAAGGCAATATGGAAAGCAACAGTTCTGCTTTAATGGTAAATTAAATCATCACAGTAGGAAGATCTGGCATGTATAATTTACACATAATGCTAGAAGAATCAAAATTCATTAGACATTTTTAGAGACAGAAAAAAATACAAAAAATTAACATATTGACCTGTTCAAAATAGCCACTTGTAGTGACTCTAAGCACAGAGGACAGCATCTGTTCTTTTGTAACATCACAGAGTTCTGAGAGATTTATTAAGTTAAAGGATATCACATATCTGGTTTTATTAAATTGTAATACAATTATTCTCCCAATTATAGCACTGATAATGCTACCCATCTTCACAGCAGAGAGGTTTAACATGGTTTTCCTCTCCACTTAAAAGTGACAAATTTATATAACAAGCATCCAGTAACTGTAAAATAAAAAATAATGCTGGGTTCCTGAGACCCGGTTCCCAGCCTGTATCCTGTATCCTGAGGGGCCTCTGCAGACAGTAGTCTGTCTTTTCCTTAGCTAAGTGCTTACTCAAGCCAGTGATAAAAAAAAATATTATTTTTACTGGATTCAAGTATCTACTGTTTAATCTATTATGTATTACAGGGCTGCGAAGCGCTCAAATGGGGAAGCATCAGTTTGTAAAGGGTGTCATAATACTAGTGATCTCTATAAGGGTACATTTGTATGGGTGACTACCGCCGATGTAAATGACAGCTGCAGGTTCCTGCCACCTGGTAACTAGCTGCAGTTGACAGGTCAGCGGCTGTCCGCTAAGCCAGCAATTACCTGCAGTGATTGTTGCTTGGATGCACTTTGTGTGTCTTGTACGATTAAGCCCTACAATTAAGTTAGACATGCTCTATTATCAGATCAGCACATTTCAGCAGCAGTTATTTGAACTAGCTAGATTATTATACAGTGGCAGAGAAGAAAACAATATCCACTCGGACATGTACCCTCCAAACCAGCAGTTGGCATTCAGCAAATACTCCCACATATAACTCAGTTCATCATCATAGGAGAGAAGGATGCCGGCATCATTATGCAAGATGTATCAACATTATTGAAACATTAAAAACATACAGGATTTAAACTCACATTGTCCAGTGCTGTCTCCCAACACCCAGGAACAGTCAGCCCAAAAACCTCCAAAGAGTGCCCCAGCACTTCCTGGAAACAGGCGTACCTACAAGGGGCCACAGGGGTCACAATTGTGACTTAGCCTGCCTGATGCTGTCAGGATGGAGAGCAGGGAAGGGGTCAGTAAATTACCAGTCCCTTCTTTTTCTGAACAGACAGAGTCAGTGATCCATACTGATGTCACTGATGTCCATTTATACCTGAAACATACTAAACGGTGCTTACTATGATTCAGTTTGTGAATGAACAGGATACTCTGTAGAGATTGAGCACTGTGTCCTTAAGCTCCTTTCTCTGTCTCAAAGATGAAACATCAGAGCTCTGTTTAGATCCCAGATATTTCACCAAAGCCCCCCCCAACGGGGCTCCTAAAAAATGGTACAAAATAATAAAAAATGACAATTGTAAAAAAAAAATTACATAAAATGGTAAAATTAATTAAAAAAAATAACAAGAAGGACTACTGACACCAGTAGCAGAACTACCAGGGTCTCAAGGGTAGAACTTGTGACTGGGCCCTGGCATTCCTCCACTGTGGGGGGTAGAACATGTGAAAGGGTCCCGCCATGGGACCCTTTATTACAGATCCACAGAGGGAACCTTTCATAGGTAAAGGGCCCCAGGATCAGTAGGAAGGGCCCCAGGCTAGGAGGGAAGAGTCCTGGCTGGGGGCCAGGAGACCCTTTATGGTTTCTTGCACTGGGCCCCGAAGGTTCTAGTTATACCTCTGCCTGGAAATGTGTATCAGTCTGGGGCTTATCTGCTGTGAGGCAAAAAGGCGTTTGCCTTGGGTGGCATTTTTCAGGGGGGAGGCACTGCCCCCCAGGCGACCATGCTGTAGCTGAATGATGGCTTCAGAGTGGTTGTCCAGTTATGGTAGGACATCTATTGATGCCTTCCCAGAATCACGTGCCCACTACGGCACGCGCCCGGCATGATCTGTGATTGCTGTGTCCTTCGGACACAGCTGATTACAGATTGGGGGTAAAGAGCCAATCACAGCAGCTCTTTTCCACATTATCATTGTCCAATCACAGCTGATCATGATGTAAATACACTTGCCAGAACCAGCCAGTGTAAAAGGGGACATCTACACTGATAATCAGGGCATTGATCATTAGTGTCCTGAATATCAGTGCAGCCCCAACAGTGCCCATTAGTGCTGCCAATCAGTGCCCATCAGTGCTGTCAATCCGTGACAATAAGTGCTGCCAATCAGTGCCCATTAGTGCTGCCTATTAGTGTCTATCAGTGCCCATCAGTACCACCTATCAGTGCGCTACATCAGTGCCACCTCATCAGTTCCCCCCAGTGCTGCCTCATCCTCTTCCCCGCTGACCCCATCCTCTGCTCCATTGATCATATATGTGGCACTTTTACGAATCATGTCTCAGGGTCTGAAGAGTAAGCCACAGCTGTTCACTGTGAATGACTGGCTGCAGCTTCCTCATCAGACCCTGACACAAGAACAGTTTACCGCGGCTGGGTTAGGACAAATTTAGATGGAGGGGGGTGCCGATTTTAGTATTGCCTAGGGCAGTACAAAACCAAAATAAACCACTGGTATCAGTGGTGTCTGGCTGATATCACATGATCCTGACCCCTCCCAATGCATTTCATTCATAAACTTTGTCAGAATACAGTATATACTGAGTATATTAAGTTTAACTTTGATGTCCATCCTTAAAATACGCTCAAAGAAAATTACAATGCAACAAAGTACAATGGATAGATAAATACATAAGAAATACACGATTAAATACTAGTCCCAAAAGACAATATTCCTAAAACGTATTGTATTTTTTTTTCCAACATACAGAAGCAATCACACAGCCTTTATACTTCAATAGCATTTCACTGCTCAATTTGCTTAGCAGAAAGAGTAAACTGGATCTTGTGAGCAAACATCTAGATATGCAAGCTTATAAACATTATAAATGTAAATTGTTCACATAATAAAAGTGCTTCTTCTAACCTTGAAAGAGTTAATTTCTAACTCTGAGCTGTCATCACGAAAGGTGAATAGTGCTGGATTACTGGATGGCTTCATAAATTACTGCAATGAGGCTAATTCATTCCTACCTATTGGAAAATTGTGTTCTAGTAGAATTCCATGATAGTAAAGAGTTAGGAATGTAATGCTACAAATTATCACAAAAACAAGTTTATTCCACTAAGCACGTAGCTAGTGATTATGATAAACAATGTACCAGGAAAGGATAAATTAAATATGCTGTTATGAATAAGCTATTTAGCGTTGCCCTGTACTGAATACTTTTAATGTCTTCTTCAGAAAACAGCACATTTGTCTTTACTAACAGTACATAAATACACACACAAAATAAATCTGATATTTTAATGTGGCCATGACATTTTCAGCTCGAAAACATTGCTGCTTCAAGGTAGGAAGTTTGAAATAAAAAGTTATATTAACATTAATATAGAATTGAGATTAAACCTCCTAAACATAACTACGGTATTTGCCTAAGCAATATTTTTACCCAGTTTTGAATGACCGAGCTATCATTAAAGAAATGATTACCTTTGGGTTATAAATATCTTGAGAAGGATGCACATAAATATGTTTGTACAACTACATTTTGAAGTGTGACCACAGAGGTCCACCTAAAGTGTACACATTCATGAGGAAGGAATGACTTCTGTCCTGAAAAGAAAAAAATACAAAGTGGTTACATTCCAAATCTTGTGAATATTTACACTTTGTTACTTATGATTTAACATGCATTCTTAGAGCAGTCAAGGAACTATTAATGGCAAGCCAGCGTTGTGTCTTACCTATGGTTATTCATTTCTTTTGGTCACAAGCTTTTTTGCTGTATGTGTGTAGTACATGTAATTTAAATGAAAAAAAAAGTATTCTTTAACAAATGCTTACCTAATATGATAAGATTAAGATAGCCTTTAAAGATGATATCTAAATATCTGCAGATGGAACCTGTCTTATGTCTAGAATTCTTAAATTGGAAGGGTAGAGTTCACCCACTTTAGAAGCACCTACCTCCTGGTTATATCGTCATTTCAGTGATGGTTTGCCTTTGTCCATGTCACCATAGCCTTCAAACCACTTAACTCAGTGTAAAATGTGTCATAATAGTAATTTAGTAGTACCACTAATATTATTGAAGTAGAGGGTAATGTGTGCTGTCCATCCCCAGTTCCCCATTTCCTAATTTTTTTTTGTAACGGGTGCCCCAAATACCACCATAACCAAAGCCCGTAACAGCAATTAGAGTTCTCTTTTCCCTCACATTTTATCCAGTTTTAGAATAATAGCTTTACGCAAGAGACTTGTTTACTATACAGTAGCAGTTGTGGCACACAGATAGATCATGTGATGATAAATTGCTGACATACATTAAAAAAGAAGTATGGACTTAAAAAAAAAAACATTTATACTCACCTAAGAGGATGCAGCATTGATCTGATGCTTCATCTGTTTCCCACCGGCTCTGCAATAAGAACTGAGCAATCAAACACCACTGATAGCTTAGTTCTCCCCTCTGCTCTGAACACTGGGCTGTGGAGGAAGTGGGTGGGGCTGGCACAGGCTCTCAGCGGATCGCTGGGAGGCAGAAACTGCTGCCGGTCCAGGCTTCTGGGTGAATTCTGACCATATGGTTGGGATCTTTCCAGGGCCTGCACCAGCTCTGTGACATTAACTGACAGCGGGGCTTTAGGTTAAAAACAGGTCACAGGAGTGCATAACTAACTGCACTCCTGTGATCCATATGAGAAATATGGCCAAAATAGCTTTGGATATACTTCTCCTTTCAGTCAACAACTTAGGCTATGCAGAGATAAAAGTAAAAAGATTATGAATAAGTCAACTAAATAGTGCAGAACACAAATACCAGTAATTAGACATGCAAAAAGGGTAGGGAAAAACAATAACTAACAAAAGAATTCTGCGTTAGCATATCAGTAGCATTTAAGGTAAAGAAATGTCAATATTAGAGTGCGCATGCGCGGGGCGTCCGGAATGGCAGCTTAATTCCGGAGCTCCGTCTCCCCTCGACCTTTCGGACCCCATCCAGAGCTCCTCCTCGCCACGACCCCCCGACACAACAGGGAAAGGCTTGTGCATCCAGGAAGATATCGGGTTTGTACCGCGGACATACCGGAGCGGATCCCGGCCCCGACGGATCACGCGAGACCGCGGCTGCGGCCTACTCGTCTCCAGCCACGCTGCTGACCCATCACTAGAAAACCGGCCCAGCCAGGTGAGGCGAATCACCCCTGCAATCAACCGCCTGAGGCCCTGATAACTCCCCCCAGAGTAGATACATATAAGACTACTATCTCGGGAAAGCCGCCAATCGGCCCAGGCCATGTACTGGAGGCCGCGGCTCGGGCCTAAGCAGTGAGGCATGATTTACATCTGCAACCTCAGACAAGAACCCCCTCTCTGAAATCATCTGAGGAGTCCTGCGAGATCCCCATCCATCCTCAGGGGAGATCCTGTCTCTAAAGGCTCACAACCCCCAAAATCTGGGTCCTGGATAGACTATTGACTGTATTGCCAAGCCTGCTTTCACTTTAAGCACAAGGGAAGCCCTGTGACTATTCTGATTCAGCCCTGTAGAGCCCTCTTTCATGCCTGGGA
>BLSH010256151.1:486245-499354 GCA_018402905.1 Glandirana rugosa
AAAAAAAAAAAAAAAAAAAAAAAAAAAAAGAAATGTCAATATTAGCTTTTGCTAATAGGATACAATAAAAGAAAAGTGGAACCGAGTAAGTAAGCAGCATATGAAAGATTGCTTGTGGACAACAAATGAAATATGTTGGAATGAGAATTGTAAAGCTGGCCCTACACTGTAAGTTTTTACATTTTTTTTCATTTAGCTCGTCAGATTTTTTTCTACACAAGCTCAGTGCATGGAGGAACCCGCCACCCCTCCCCCTCCAGCTGGGACATAGTGTTTTGACAGTAGCTCCCACCACTGTCAGAATACAATCATCAGTGGCTGCAGCTAATCTTTCTTTAAAGTAAGAACCTTATAAACAGTGTGCCAAGAATATGGGAGAAGAGACTGATTAAAAAAAGAAGGAAGACACAGTAAAATCCTTGAAATACTGCAAAAGAAAGGGGGAGCTCTGGTTAAAATAAACAATTTTGTGTTTCCAATTTTTATTCAAAAAAAAAAGTAGTATACAAAAAAGTAGTGTTAAAGATATCCAAAGCACAAGATTGCATAAAACAAGCATTGTATAATAGAGAAGCCATTGGTAGAAAGTGTACATCTTATACAAAAAATATTGGTTCAAAAATTGGTTCTGAACAGAAAGGGTGAAAGCCAACATTCTGAGTCACAAAGGCCAAAAATGGAGAAATGCAAATCATTAATTAAATCAGAGATGAAATTATAAAAATAACTGTCCTCATTCATACCAAATATCAAAAAGAGACATAGTATGATGCAGAATGTCATAAATGCTCTCCATAAGCAAGATAGAATCTAATCTGTTTCTAATAAACACAACTGGAATATCTGATAGTTTCCAGTGAAAGGCAATAGCCCAATGGGTGACAACACAAGCAGTATGTATCAACCTATCCTGATTGGACATACCGGGGCAGGGAGTTCCAGAGGATGGGAGAGGCTCTGGGGAAGTCCTGAAGGCGAGCATGTAAGGAGGTAATAAGGGAGCTAGAGAGTTGGAGGTCCTGGGAGGAGCGGAGGGGACAATTTGGGTGATATCTGCAAATGCGGTTAGTGATGTAGCTGGGAGCGATGTTGTGGATGGCCTTGTATGATGTGGTTAGTATTTAGAATTTTATACGGTGGGGTAGGGGAAGCCAGTGAAGGGATAGGCAGAGAGGGGCAGCAGTCACGGATCGGTTAGTGAGGTGTATGAGTCTAGCAGCAGCATTCATAATAGACTGAAGGGGGGATAGCCTGTGTAAGGGTAGGCTGGTCAGTAGAGAGCTGCAGTAGTCAAGGAGTGAAATAACCAAGGAGTGAATAAGTTGTTTTGTGGTGTCGTTAGTCAGAAAGTGTCGAATTCTGCAGATGTTGCGAAGGTTAAGGCGGCAAGAATTAGCCAGTGATTGAATGTGGGGGCTTAAGGAGAGGTTAGAGTCAAGGATTACACCCAGCACCCTGGCATGTGTAGAGGGACCAATGGTTGTGCTGTTGATCTTAATAGTAAAGTCTTGGGGGGGGGGGGGGGGGCAGGGAAGGAAGAAATATAACAAGCTCAGTTTCAGAAAGATTGAGTGTTTGAGAAAGTGATGTGACATCCATACAGATATGTCATTCAGTAAGTTGATGATCTGTGAGGCGATCAAGGGGGTGAGTTGAGAAGTGGAAAGATAGATTTGGGTGCAGTCCGCGTAGAGGTGGTATTGAAAGCCATGGGAGATTATCAACTGGCCCAGGGAAGAGGTATAGATAGAGAATAGGAGGGACCCAAAGACGGAGCCTTGGGTTACCCCAACAGAAAGAGGAAGAGGAGCAGAGGAGATGGAGTTGTAAGTGACACTGAAAGTGCAATGAGATAGGTAGGAGGAGAATCCAGATAAAGTAGAATCATGAAAGCCAAGGGAGTGGAGTTTTTATTGAGGAGAAGTGGGGGGTGGTCATCTGTGTCAAAAGCAACAGACAGGTCCAGGAGTATGAGTATGGAGTACTGGCCATTCGTTTTAGCAGTAAGTAGGTCGTTGGTGAGTTTTAGTAGGGCAGTTTCAGTGGAATGTTGTGGGCAGAAGCTGAACTGTGATATAGTCTAGCCTGGTACTGACATTAGCAGGACTAAGACCCTCCTTTACCAGAACATATATGTTATTCTTAGCTATGAGAATGAAATTGCATCTCTTCTCTGCAGATAACCAACTGCTAAGCCAATGTCTACCTGAGAAATGTATAGTGAGTAGAGTTGAGCGAACACCTGGACGTTCGGGTTCGGCAGGTTCGGACGAACTTTCTGGAAACCTTCGGGTTCGGTACCGAACGTTATCCGAACTTTACCCCGAACCCCATTGAAGTCAATGGGGACCCAAACTTTTCGGCACAAAAATTACTGTAAAAAAGTCCTGGAAAGTGCTAGAGGGCTGCAAAAGGAAGAAAAATGGGAGATGTTATTAGATCTGCAATCTGTCCCTTAAGATCGTTCTGTAATGCAGGATGAGAGATCGTTCTGTAATCAGATCTTTCTGTAATGCAGGATGAGATGTTATAGATCTACAATCTGTCCCTCAAAGCAGTAGTAGTAACCTCTACCTAGTTATTATCACTGCAATCTGTCTTTCACAATCTGTCCCTCACAGCGCCACCAGCATCCTCTCCCTACACTAACCTAAAAGCATGTGACATGCAGCACTGTGACTCCAGCCTCATATAGAGGCTGGGTCACATGATGCACTGGCCAATCACAGCCATGCCATTAGTAGGCATGGCTGTGATGGCTTCTAGGGAAAACCAGTGAAACGCTTGTTGATTGGCTGCCCTGCAGCTATTCAACATGCGTGATAAAATACCAGAACCCAGAACCCGAACCCAAACGTTTTCTCAAACGTTCAGGTTCGGATTCGGGACACGGACACCCGAAAGTTCGGTATGAACCCGAACGTTACAGTTCGGGTTCGCTCAACTATAATAGTGAGTCTACCCCTAAATTTTCCTGAGCCTTGAAGGAGTCATAATGTTATGGAAACTAAAGTCCCACTAATAATATAAAAATTAAACCAGAGAGGCACACAAAAGAATCTATTCTGGCTAACAGAAGTAATAAAATGCTGTACATGTTGGGGGTGTGCAGCAGAATCTTCACCACACTGTACAATGATTAAATAGTAATGGCTTGTGATAAGTTTAATCTGCCAGCTATTTAGTTGTAGTAGTACTAGGGACCACAAGGATATGTCCTGATTAATGTTGTAGTGCTAAATGTATCAGAAACATAAAATGTCATGTAGTTTGAATTCACAAATACTGTAACTAATTTCAGTTTAGATGGCAGACACTGCATAATAAACATGCATGGTGACTGCTCTGCTGTATGTGTAACGATGAACTTAACTACATGCATGGACATCACATTATAATTCAGCATGTTTGTTCGATGAAGGTAACAATAGTCAATACTGCAGTGCAGCATATAATTCTACCAGAAAAAAAAGATTAATGCTTATTGCTTTTTCAGCTGTTATACTCCAGAATATGCTATGTAACATACTTTTGAAATAGAAGTTGATTGGTTTAATGCAAATGCACTCTGAATCAGAACAATGGTGCTTTATTTCTTATATCCATTGTTTGGCAGTGTAAGCCACTTTCAATGCCAACAAAAAACGCCACACTCAAAATTCACAAAGAGTTCTGCTGAGAGAATCCTGACCTGTGCAGTCACTGGAACACCTTTTCCTCCTCAGTCATGAGTTAATCACATGTCTGCTTTTAGTAGGAGCAAGGCCACATGTTTATTCAATTACAGAAGGAACAAGGTGACCTTATCAAGATGGTGCTAGTAATCCGGGGACAGTGATTGCACTGTACTCTGATTCCTGCAGATGTTAAAGGCAATCTGCAATGGTAAAATGAAGAAGACCAAAATGGTTATTTAAAGATCATGTATTTGATTATTCATATTAGAAGTTATAACAATAAGGACATCATGATCAGTAGCAACATTAATGGCCACAGCAGACTGCACAGCTAGACTATTAAGGGTCAAAGTATGAAACAATTTCACTAACCTTGTTGTGTGCTGGTTTAATGAAGATTGTTTCGTGAAGCACAACAGTAAAGAGCCTTACATACAAAACAAATGCCACATTTAGCAAAGGGTATATTTTTAATTGATGCTGTATTAAAATGATATTTAGAATAACATGTACAAAAAAGATATAACAAAAAAAAAAAAATCACATTTCCTGTGTCAAGAGTACAAAAACTGTATAATTGATCTGATCAACTGAACTTGAAAATGTCTAAGCAAGGGTATGTATGTCATAATGATGCAGTACTCCCATATGTCCATGCCTTGTGTCTTCAGTGTAATAAGGGCCGACTTAGCTATTGAGAGGGGACCTGTGGTTGTCCCAGGTGCGAATGGAAGGAGGTCTGTTTAACAAAAAGTAATTCAGGATACAAAAGTGGACTGAAATGAATTTTATGTTTTGCATAGAGTAGGTGAGGGTTAAAACCTCAACCAGTTGTTTTCTTCTCTGTATACAATTTAGAAAATTTTCATTTACTTTCTGTCCAGGAGATGCGACAGGAAGTCAGAAGAAATTTCCCAAAGTAAGGGGGAATTTCTCTCTGACTGTTGTCCAGGAAACAGATGTCTTTCAATATTTCCCCTTTCCTCTTGTTGAAAAATTGAACACTTTGGTTTTCGTCTAAGGCCCCTTTCACACACACGGACCGTTTGTCCGTTTTTCATCCATCCGTTGACGGATGAAAAACTGACATTAATGCAACTCTATGGAAAAACTGATGACAACTGATGATCAGCTATTTTCATCAGTTTTCATCCGCTTCCGTCAGCATACTTTTTTTGAACGGATGAAAGTCCTATTTTTCATCCGTCAAAAGAACGGATCGGAAGAAAAACGGATGTAAACTGACGAACGGTCAGTTTTTCATCCGTTTTTGCATTGGTAGTGAATGTAGAAAAAAACTGATGAAAAACTGATGACCACAGATGAAAAAAACGGATGAAAAAAAGGATGAAAAAAAAAAAAAAAGGAAAAACGGATGAACTGATAAACTGATGAACGGTCCGTGTGTGTGAAAGGACCCTAACTTTCTTTCACGAAGACAATGGTCACTAGTACAAATAGAAAGAACTGTGTCAAATCCTTCCTCATGCTACCAAAAATGAAAGCCTTAGGGTCCTTTCACACACACGGACCGTTCATCAGTTCATCAGTTTATCAGTTCATCCGTTTTTCATCCGTTTTTCATCCGTTTTTCATCCGTTTTTCATCCGTTTTTTCATCCATTTTTTTTATCCGTTTTTTCATCTGTGGTCATCAGTTTTTCATCAGTTTTTTTTACATCCACTACCAATGCAAAAACGGATGAAAAACTGATCATTCGTCAGTTTACATCCGTTTTTCGTCCGATCCGTTTTTTTGACGGATGAAAGATAGGACTTTCATCCTTTCAAAAAAACGGATGCTGACGGAAGCGGATGAAAACTGATGAAAATAGCTGATCATCAGTTGTCATCAGTTTTTCCATAGAGTTGCATTAATGTCCGTTTTTCATCTGTCAACGGATGGATGAAAAACGGACAAACGGTCCGTGTGTGTGAAAGGGGCCTTATAGACAGACTTTAATTCCAGTGATCCTTAACAAATAATTCTACCAAGGAAATGAATCATGGAGTTGGATTCACAGGCTTGCCAATTAAATAATTAAGCTCCTTGAGGGCAGGGACTGATGTGAATTGTCTGCATTATATAAGTACCTGTACTAAATAAATCAATACATTTCAGAGGATTTGTTTCACACGTTTTTATAAATATGAAGAAAAGAAGATGTGCAGTCCACCAACAAGATATCAGCCTGTCAAAATAGAGATATCATCTAGGAAACTCATGAATCCAGGTTAAGGAGCATGTGGGTCTTTAGCAATTCTGACACTATCATGCATGTCTTTCGGCACCACATGGATTCTTAAAGATGGACAGGCAAAGAAATGAAACCCCCTCTCCCCCTTCTCAAAAACGCTAGCACAAGTTTGACATACATCAGGCATTAGGAAATTGGGTCTTCTGTCTTTACATGCCCTCTCACAGAATTACTTTTCTTAAAAATAAAAGAAGAACACAAGGATTAAAAGGTGGAAAATAAAGATATACCAGGTCTGATCTTGCAGAATTAAAAAATGTTTGAATCTATTTTTGGAAGAATCAACATTTGTGGTAATGGTTGGTACTCTGCTGCTGCCCCTGAGCTGACTGAGATAGGGACAGTATAAGCAGGGTCAGTTCCACTTGTTTGTGGTAGAACTATACTTTTGCAGCCCATGTGCTTGTTGTGCTGGATTGGTATCTTGGAAAGTAAAGTGGGGAACATATTTTTTTTCCCCAAATTTTAATAATCCTTCACCAGAGTGGCTGATTCCAGGTCAGATTGGAACTTGGTGAATATGTTTGCTTAACCCTAAATATGTCTAAAACAGTTAATTATATATTCACTTCCAGTATTGTTATGGGTTCTAGTATGGAAAAACAGCTACATTATTCTCAAGGCTTAATATGGAGTACTATAAAAAAAAAACCTGAGAAACAGATACCCACACACAGCTTCCGTACATATATCCTTTATGAATGCTATCCAGAACAACACATTTATATAATGCTTTAATTAATCTGAGATGTTTCCATATGCTCTGAAATATGTAATTGCATAAAAACTCTCTGCTCACGTAAGACTTTCTGTTACTATTGCTTTTGTTGCTTAATGACATTCTGGTTTCCATGGTGCTGCTGTAGATACAAGTAGCTCAATTCATAAGTGAATGGTGCAATTTCTATTATTACAGTTATATCATTGGTAGCATACATCAGTAAATTGTTCCTATATGATCCTTGACGTTGTTAAAATTCTCTCTTTAGAAATTAAATGTCAGATTTTTATTATTGTTAAATCCTGGGCTGCGTTTGTCTTTACCTATACAGTATGAACCTTCATAAATATGTTTTTCTTACCACATTGTTACGTGGTATCTTGCAATATAAAAAACAGGCAAAAAAACAAAAAACAAAACAAGACTTCTTTCATAATCCAACATAATAACAACATATGCTTTTTTTATACCTTTACTTAAAAAAATGTGTACTAAGCAAGTATGGAGGTCACCATTGCTGACATCGAATTTAAAAAATAGTTGAAACTTGGCTGTTATGCTGATCCAGTGGACTCAGTATTTTTTGAGTCGCTGATCTAAAACAAGTTTACAAACTTGAAGATCTGGCTTTCTTAATCTACATGTTTATTATAGCTTGGCTACTTATAAAACCTCTGAAGCAAAAGACAGCCAGACAGATGTATTATCAGAGGGAGGTCTGCAATAGTGTCCCCTATAATTCTCACAAGCTTCCTAAAGTAATTTGACATCTAACCGAAATTCTTCTTATGCACTCACTTGTAGGTATGTTTCAACAAAATCTGCAATACCAGTATTATTTCACTTGTTGGTACTCTTTGTCTGTTTGTTAGTGTGTTTCTGCAAGAAGCTAGAAGAGCGCATATGTTTTTAACTGAAACCATTATCACTGTTAGGTACTGTATAAGTACAATACCTCAGGGATTATTTGATATAAGCAAAAGAGCAATGATGTATAATAACCTACAGCAATGGCACTGCATTTTGTCTTTCCTCTAGTGAATATTGCCCATTGTCATTTCAGTTTAGCTTAACAAAATCAGTATGTGGTATGGACTGACTGTAACCAGGAATTGTCCTTAATGTCCATTGCCATGTATACATATAATAACAGGGACCTACAGTATCTCACAAAAGTGAGTACTCCCCTCACATTTTGGTCAATATTTTATTATATCTTTTCATGTGACAACACTGAAGAAATTACACTTTGCTACAATGTAAAGTAGTGAGTGTACAGCTTGTATAACAGTGTAAATTTTCTGTCCCCTCAAAATAACTCAACACACAGCCATTAATGTCTAAACCTCTGGCAACAAAATGAATACACCCCTAAGTGAAAATGTCCAAATTGGGCCCAAAGTGACCAATATCTTGTGTGGCTACCATTATTTCCCAGCACTGCCTCAACCCTCTTGGGGATGGAGTTTACCAGAGCTTCACAGGTTGCCACTGGAGTCCTCTTCCACTCCTTCATGATGACATCACAGAGCTGGTGGATGTTAGATACCTTGCGCAACTCCACCTTCCATTTGAGGATTCCCCACAGAAGCTCAATAGAGTTTAGGTCTGGACAGGGGCGTAACGATAGGGGTTGCAGGGGTTGCAATTGCAACCGGGCCCCATGGTCCAGGGGGCCCATGTGCCTCCCTTGTACACCTGTATAGGAGGGATGGCGGGGGTGGCATTTAGAGGACCCAATCTCCTCCATTTTCCTCTATCCAGTTTACTTGTCTTCTGTTGTTCCCAGGGCCCCTGTGTGCTTCTCTGGTCCCCCTGGGGCCTGCTGCAGAACTTGTGAAAGGGCCCCACTGCAGTACCGTATTAAAGGGACCCACGATAGGAGTAAAGGGCCCCAGGATCAGTGGGAAGAGGGAAGGGCCCTGGCCAGGGGTCAGGGGGCCCTTCATAATTTCTTGCACCAGGGCCCTGAAGGTTCTAGTTACGCCTCTGGGTCTGGAGACATGCTTGGCCAGTCTATCACCTTTACCTTCAGCATCTTTAGCAAGGCAGTGGTCATCTTGGAGGTATGTATGGGGTCGTTATGTTGGAATACTGTCCTGCGGCCAAGTCTCCGAATGGGAGGGGATCATGCTCTGCTTCAGTGTGTCACAGTACATGTTGGCATTCATGGTTCCCTCAATGAGCTCCCCAGTGACGGCAGCACTCATGCAGCCCCAGACCATGACACTCCCACCACCAGGCTTGACTGTAAGCAAGACACACATGTCTTTGTACTTCTCACCTGTTTGTCGCAACATATGCTTGACAATATCTGAACCAAACAAGTTTATCTTGGTCTCATCAGACCACAGGACATGGTTCCAGTAATCCATGTCCTCAGTTTGCTTGTCTTCAGCAAACTGTTTGCGGGCTTTCTTGCGCATCATCTTTAGAAGAGGCTTCCTTCTGGGACGACAGCCATGCAGACCAATTTTTTTTTTTTTGAAAATCTCTTTATTGCTTTTAACAGTGAAAAAAACAGACACATATTCGGCTAGCCAAACTCACGCAGGAGAGGCCGCCTGTTATACAACCCACAAGAAAAACAGAGAGAGGAAAAAAAAAAATATTTTAAGTCTTGATAAAGAACTAGTGTGCTCCGAGATACATTATATGAGCAGATACGCAGGTACACAGCCCATAGTGCACGGGTACATGAACATATACAGTCAGGAAGGAAGTCCCCTCCATCCCCCTCTCCGATCCAATCCCAATGACAAGTGCCATGCCTCTATGCTGTCATCTCTTTCCAACCACTTGGTCCATATTTTATCAAACTTACGTAGACAGCCTCTGTTATTATAAGTGGCCTTATAGAGAGGCAGCTGTGAATTAACCAGCTGTCTCCAATAAGCCACTGTTGGGGCCGAAGGCTTCCTCCAATGAAGCACTATCGTCTTCCTGGCGTAATAAAGCAGGAGACCTATTAATGTCCTACCAGCATTTGTGTTTGTCAGACCCTCTACCAGCCCTAGCAGACATATCTGGGGTGTGGGGGAGAGCGTGATCCCAGAAACTACACTGACCGTGCCAACCACCCCGCTCCAGAAAGGCTGCAAGACCGGGCACGTCCAGAAAATGTGAAAGAAATCTCCCTCGGCCCCCTGACAATGCCAGCACTGTGATGAGACCTCAGAATTTAGTCGATGCAACCTGGTAGGGGTAAAATAAGCCCTATGAAGGATTTTAAATTGAAATAACCGGTCCCGGTGAATTAACCGGGACAAGTGGGAGTATAACTCAGAAGTGGGTTTTTTGAGAGAGTCCGACCGGAGAAGGGCCTCCAAATCCGAACACTTCAAGATTATAGGCTGGCGGGAGAACTGACTGTCAAAAGCATGAGCAAGCTGCAAATTTAGCTCGAAGAGAAGAGAAGGGAAGAATGCCTCCGTTCTCCGTTATGTCCGATATGGATCTTATCTTAAACTTGGCCCAAACCTGTGGTTCTGGAAGTGCATAGATGTGGGATAAAAGAGGATTATTCCAAAGAGGAGTATGGGGAGAGACTACATTTGGACTCCAGGACTTGGCCGCAGCCCATAGTTCCAAGTCCTGAGTGTGGTCAGCCTTGACGGGGTAAGGGGGTACGGGGCTCCCGAACCCCGATGCAGTAGTAACTGCAGCGCCTCAAGTGAGCCCAAAATGGCCGCCTCGAGCATTGTACATGAATTGGAGACATCAGGTTGTTATCAATGGGCAGTCACCAGCTGTGCAGCTAAATAATATTTTTGACTGTCCGACAGAGCCAGTCCCCCTAGCAGCATGGGCCGCATCAAGGTGGCTAATTTGTACCTTGGGGCTTGATTTCCCCAGAGGAAAGAGGAGATTACACTAATTGCGTAATGAAGGTCTTTGGAATCCACCGAGGAGAATGACGAAATAGATAATTGAACCGGGGAAGCAGTTTCATTTTCAATATATTTATTCTACCCAGTAGCGACAATGGCAGCCTGCTCCACACCCTCAACCGTTCCTTCATCTCTTGTAAGACCGGCCCCAGATTAAGCGCAATATCATCAGTTGCCTTTCTCGAGACAATCACTCCTAGATAACGAAATGTTTCTACCCACTGTAATGGGAGATCAGGTGGGGCATGCGAGATAGCAGCTTGGCCGATTGGGAATAGAACTGATTTATGCCAATTTACTTTATGCAGACCAATTTAATGCAGTGTGCAGCGTATGGTCTGAGCACTGACAGGCTGACCCCCACCCCTTCAACCTCTGCAGCAATGCTAGCAGCACTCATACGTCTATTTCCCAAAGACAACCTCTGGATAGGACGCTGAGCATGTGCACTCAACTTCTTTGGTTGACCATGGTGAGGCCTGTTGTGAGTGGAACATGTCCTGTTAAACCGCTGTATGGTCTTGCCCACTGTGCTGTAGCTCAGTTTCAGGGTCTTGGCAATCTTCTTATAGCCTAGGCCATCTTTATGTAGAGCAACAATTATTTTTTTCAGATCCACGAGGTGCTATGTTGAACTTCCAGTGACCAGTATGAGAGAGTGAGAACGATAACACCAAATTTAACACACCTGCTCCCCATTTATACCTGAGACCCTGTAACACGAATCAGTCATCAACCCCCAGATGACGTCTGATAAGACGAAACGCATCGGGAGCTATTAACCCCAATCTGCTGAGTTTTGTAAATTTGATTTTATCACAATTTTATACATTTTTTTCTCTTAAATAAATATACCTCACCAAAGACGTGTTTACACTATTTGGAGCCTTTTATCTCCTTTGGTATACCTCCACTACTGAGACTATTTGCGAGAGGTGACTCTCTGATGGTGAATGCCCCCTCCTCCAATTACCGCCACTGGATGATGATGTGACACTGGGAGTCGGATAACCAGCGGGTGGCCGCCAGTCTTACAAGCAAGACCAACCCGGGTCATCCTAGGATTGTGTGATGTGCACCCTTAGGACCTGTGTTCCCTAGACCGTCTTGATATATTGGAGCGCAATCTATCTTATGTCTGCTAAGCCTCCCATTCATTTGGGTTTGGATCCTTTCAAGTTTTCACATTTTTTACCTTCTGACCTGATCTTTTCCGTGACCTATATCTGGTTGAATTTCTAAAGACTATATTTTATGATGATGAACATGGATGAACTTTTATTTTTATAATTTTTACTAATTCCACACAGACTGAACTATTTATTATAATTTTGGAATTCACAGTTTTAAGGTGTTCATGTTATTGTAACACATTGCACAAGAATTTTTCACTGAGATTATGATCTTGATTGATCGGGTTTAAAGTAGTTGCACCTTTAGGTTGAGCGGTATAATTTTCTGTCTATAATCAATAAACGCTGATTGCGATTTTTTTTTTTACCAAAAATGTGAGGAAGAATATAAATCGTCCAAAACCGATGAAAAAAATTTTTTTTTTTATATTTTTTTTTAATTAGTATTTTAGCAAAAAGTAAGAAAAACAGTTTTTTATTGCAAAATTGTCGCTCTTTTTTTGTTTATAGCGGTGATCAGAAATGATGCAAAGGCGATCAAATACCACCAAAAGAAAGCTCTATTTGTGTGAGAAAAAGGACGCACATTTCGTTTGGGTACAGCGTCGCAGGACCACGCACTTGTCAGTTAAAGCGACGCAGTGCTGAATCGCAAAAAGTGCTCTGGTCCTAACGTGGGAAATCCTTCCGGGGCTGAAGTGGTTATTGTTTACATGTCTTGAGGGGACCCCATACCCATCGAGGAGCTGCCGGTGAATGCACATGTCTTTTCTCCTATCAAGCTTATTACCCTCTTGCATAAGTCTTCTATGGATTTTAAATGACTATTTGTTTGCCAGTGGAGCGCTGACTCACCTGCTAATTTAGTGAGTGATTTGTGTTGTTAATCACCTGTTGTAAAAGTGCTTGTCCATAATGACACATATTAGGTAAAATTGTGTAATTTTTCATGCCACTTTTTTTTTCATGAATTGCATTGTAAGTTGTGAATTACTATTTCCTGACAGACTCCATGGCAGCCTACGTGTGGGTTTACTCCGCCCTCCTCACTCCCATAGGACCCCATTACCATAAATTTAGCCTCATGGCCCGCACCTGTGTTCCTTTTTTGTCCTCCTCCTAGGACCAAGCAGTTGCAAGGAAGTTTCCAGGGCAGCAGGTTCCCAGTGGATATGGGGTAAATCCTTGGGGCGGTGGTGTCCCCCCCAGCGCCCAGGGCCCAGCTACGGCGGGTGAGAGGCGGGTGGCCAAGAAGATCCCCAGTGGGGGCGGCCCATATATTTGCCCAGGAGGATTCGGGCTGGCAGGGTCCTGAAGACAGGTGAGCGCTCCATGGCAGCATTGTATTTCTATTTCATAGTCTCCTTACTGTTGTCCTGTGCCTCCCCATCCCTTCTGGCCAGCTCAGCGGTCTGAGCTTGGAACGCAGTG
>BLSH010256151.1:524674-536367 GCA_018402905.1 Glandirana rugosa
ATGTAATTCCACTTTTTGACCCTCCCAAATGTTGGGGAAATTCCTAATGTCTATTTAAGGTCCATAACACAAAAAAACGGATCAATGTTACCAGGTCGAATCTGGTTACATTCCTACGTATACGGTACGGACCGGCTAGGGACACCTTCGTCTCTTAGAGACATCATCGGTAGACATTATGTCACTAGTAACGACGGAAGACCCAGAACACGGGTCACCGACGGGACAACGTAAGACTTATGTCCCCCAGTGCACGAGTCGTGTGTGTTGTAAACAGAATATATAAAAATTGTGACATCACCTCCCAGCTTATTCACCTCATCCAATCAATGCTTCATATTCATATTCATTCAAAAATGCAAGGTGTTCTCCAAATGTTGTGTGTGCTGAGCACGTGACCCCCTGTATTCAGAATGCAACAGGGCAGCCACTGGGCACAAGACCCAGAAGGCAGCAATGATCACTGTATTACAGATGGCTACTACAGAGATTCTCTGCTTCCACAGGGATCGGCCAGGCATGGCATATGCATCCTTACATTGGTCTAAGCTGGACCATTGTAACTAGGCAAAAAAACACAATACCTGGAATTTATCTGTAATCCTTAAAGGGGTTGTAAACCCTCCCAGTTTTTCACCTTAATGTATTCTATGCATTAAGGTGAAAAAACTTTTTTGTTGCAGCTGCCCCCCAGACCTCCCGTTTACTTACCTGAGCCCGATCGTTCCCGAACCGGGGATGAGCCTAGCAGCTCAAGCCATGGGCTCCAGTCCTCATTGGATAGATTGATAGCAGTGGAGCCATTGGCTCCCACTGCTGTCAATCAAGTCCAGTGACATGGGAGCCAGGGGACGGGGCATGAGTGACCCTAGGGAAAGCGCTTCCCTGATGGGTCACTCGAGAAGAGAAGGAGCCAGGAGCGCCGCCGAGGGACCCCAGAAAAGGAGGATCAGGTCCACTCTGTACAAAACTTGCACAGAGGAGGTAAGTATAACATGTTTGTTATTTTAAGGGAAAAAAACAAGCTTTTCGTATCGCTTTAACTACTTGCCTACAGGGCCAATTCTGCCACTTTGCTCCTACATCTAAAAATCATAATTTTTTTGCTAGAAAATGACTCAGAACCCCCAAACATTTTATATGTTTTTTAGCAGAAGGTAACAGCCAAGAGTGTGTTCAGAGACCTGAAGTAGGAGGCCACACCCTCTGAAACATGTAGTCAACCTTAGCTACCACTGGAGTCTGATACCAGCTGGCTTTGTTTGAGGATCATGTGCACGTGTATCCCTGTGGAGTCCTCCTGCCCTCTCAAGACCCTCTCTGTGAGGAGGTGGCTTTCATGCAGCTTGTCGGCGGCTGCTCGTAGTTACATCAAAGACAGAGACTGTCAGCTTGCCTTGGATCCAGCTTTGAATCCTGAACTCAGGAGGGCCACAACAGCCTTATACAGACACACTGTTATTATACAAACACAATGTGAGTGTTCATTTTGTTGATTTTAAATGAACCCATTAAACAGTGTTGCACTAGGCAAATGGGTACACACACCATATTGCTTCAACCCCTTCCTTTGACATCTTAAGATGCTTATTGTGTGTGTTGTTCTCATTATTGAGGATTTTCCCATCCACAACAATTTTTATGGAATTTTTATTATTACTTTACCATTTATTTTGTCATTTTTCAATTGCTCCCATTGACTCTTTTTGGACTTTTTGGAATCTTTATTGCAAATAATATTATCTTGTCCAATAACCACCAGCAGGTTAAGTGGTTGTAAAGGCTCAAAGTGTTTTACCTTCATGCATTCTATGCATGAGGGTAAAAACGTTTTCATGCAGCAGCCCCCAGTCCCCCCCTAATACTTACCTGAGCCTGATCTTTCTCCAGCATTGAGCCTCAGCTCTACTGGGTCTCTCCCTCCACTGCTGTCAATCACAGCTAGTAAGCCAATGAGTAGAGAAAGGGGGCCGAGCCATGGCTCTGTGTGTGAATAGACATGCAGAGCGACGGCTTGGGAGTGCACCAGCTTGGGTGCCCCCATTGCAAGCTTCTTGCTCTGGGGGCACTCAGCAGGAGTGAGGGGCCATGAGTGCCAGCAAGAGATCCGAGAAGAGAAGGATCAGGGATGCTCTGTACAAAACCACTGCACAGAGCAGGTAAGTAGAACTTGTTTGTTATTTAAATAAAATATTGCCTTATCACTTTAAAGAAAATAATGGCTGACTATAGAACAAAGGGGAAAAAGAATTAAAAACACAACTGGAGTTTTTCTTTAAGGAATGGATTTTTTTGGTAATCTCAATGTGTAGCTCTGTCATGTGTACATAGGTGCACAAATATTTACGCTATAAATACAGTTAAGATGACATTTAGGAGTGAATGAAAGGTCAGGGATTCTGATTGTAATAAGATATAGTTATGATATCTTTTTACAAGACTTTAACCCTGTTTAGTACTGTTTTCCTTGTATTTTCCCATCATTCTACTCTTTAAAAAACTTTGCTATGAAAAACTCACTTTTGCTCATTAACAGTGCTGTATGATAAATAGATAAAGAGATAGAGAGATAGATAGATAGATAGATAGATAGATAGATAGATAGATAGATAGATAGATAGATAGATAGATAGATAGATAGATAGATAGATAGATAGATAGATATTTTACAGCAAAATAGTAAAATAAAGTAAAATAAAATAAAGTAAAATAAAATAGCGATAGTAAACCCATCCATTTAACAGTTTAAAAAACAGTTACATTTCCGGCACGTGCCGCAAATGTAACACGCCCATTGGTTGTGCTCTAAACCAAACTGTCAAACCATCCAATGGCTGGTGTCTTAGCTGATCACATGTGCAGCATCATGGCAGTTGTTGATTAAAAAGAGCCCAAGATGGCAGCTTCCTTGACTGAAAATCATAGGAGGGTTTACTACGACTTTAAGTCTAACTCCAATACTTTTTTTGTATAAAGCTCCACTCCAAGCTACTTTTAAATAGTGCATGTTTAGGTAGGGGGTAAGGAAATAGGTGCAAATACTTACCTTATTTCTTGCTCCCCTGGCAGCCAGTGCTCCATACACTATCTGAAATGATAGGCATTGCATATCATAATGCAGGACTACCTGTTCACTAATTGTAAAAATTAAAGTGGTTCTAAAGGCAAAAGGTTGTATTACCTTAATGCATTTTCTGCATTAAGGTATAAACCTCTCAATGCCTGTGACCCCCAGCTATTCCTAAAAACTTACCTTAGTCCTCTCTAGATCCAGTACTGTCCTATAGGCAGCTCCACTGCTCCTTTCTTCCTGCATTCCCTTCTTCTTCCTACATTCACAGGAGCCTTATGCTCCTGCTGCTGTAATTCAAATCCTATGAAAATGGAGCAGTGGGTGTGGATGAGCCATGCTGTGTGTGTCTATGGACAAGTTCACCCTTCAGCCTCCGGCTTGCACAGGGGGCACTCAAAGAAAAGGAGGAGCCAAGAGTTTCGGCAGTAACATTTGCAATAACATTGCAAAGAGCAGGTAATTAGAACATGTTTATTATTTTAAATAAAAACAAATAATATTTTCAAATACATTAATGTGAACCCCATTAACCTGCTTGGCGGTATTCCCGAGTGTGGCTCGGGGCGGATTTTCTGTACCAAGAGCGGTAACCATGAGCCACACTCGGGATTGCATTGCTGGATCCAGGCAGCATTACTTACCTTGTCCCCTGGATCCAGCGATGTCCCCCGCTGTGTCTGTAGGCTGTGTCCTCCGCCCGATGCCTCTGTGTGCCGGGCTCCATTCCCTGCGAGCGTCACGTTGCACGGGGGCGTAGCTGGGCGGGAAGTTCAAAAAGTGAAACACACATAACACATACAGTACACTGTAGTCTGTAAGATTACATTACTGTATGAAATCATTTCACATCCCCTTTGTCCCTAGTGGTTTGCCCAGTGCCCTGCACACACTTTTATATTATATATGTCATTCTTTCTGCCTGGAAACTTGAGGATGTCCATGGCAACCAAAAAGCATCCCTTTACGTCAAAAGTGTTTTTTGATCAGCTAGAAAACCCTGATGGTAAATAAGAATCATTTGCAGAATTGAGTGATACTGATTTTTGGGGAAATTTATTATCAGACACTGAAAGTGACGACAGCGACAATTCTGCAACTGAGCAAATTTCAGGGTGGGCCATTTATATGGATACACCCTAATAAAATGGGAATGGTTGGTGATATTAACTTCCTGTTTGTGGCACATTAGTATATGTGAGGGGGGAAACTTTTCAAGATGGGTGGTGACCATGGCGGCCATTATGAAGTCAGACATTTTGAATCCAACTTTTGTTTTTTCAATAGGAAGAGGGTCATGTGACACATCAAACTTATTGGGAATTTCACAAGAAAAACAATGGTGTGCTTGGTTTTAACATAACTTTATTCTTTCATGAGTTATTTACAAGTTTCTGACCACTTATAAAATGTGTTCAATGTGCTGCCCATTGTGTTGGATTGTCAATGCAACCCTCTTCTCCCACTCTTCACACACTGATAGCAACACCGCAGGAGAAATGCTAGCACAGGCTTCCAGTATCCATAGTTTCAGGCGTTGCACATCTCATATCTTCACAGCATAGACAATTGCCTTCAGATGACCCCAAAGATAAAAGTCTAAGGGGATCAGATCGGGAGACCTTGGGGGCCAATTAACTGGTCCACGATAATCAATCCACTTTCCAGGAAACTGTTCATCTAGGAATGCTTGGACCTGACACCCATAATGTGGTGGTGCACCATTTAGCTGGAACTATGATGTCGGTTATAGGGAATTGCTGGCCATCAAGTCAGCTTTGGAGGAATGGCGGTACCTCCCGGAAGGAGCAGCTCACCCGGTATTGGTTTTTACTGACCATAAAAACCATAAAAAAACATAAAAAACCATATGCTGTGAAGATACGAGATGTGCAGCACCTGAAACTATGGATACTGGAAGCCTGTGCTAGCATTTCTCCTGCAGTGTTGCTATCAGTGTGTGAAGAGTGGGAGAAGAGGGTTGCATTGACAATCCAACACAATGGGCAGCACATTGAACACATTTTATAAGTGGTCAGAAACTTGTAAATAACTCATGAAAGAATAAAGTTTCATTAAAACCAAGCACATCATAGTTTTTTCTTGTGAAATTCCCAATAAGTTTGATGTGTCACATGACCCTCTTCCTATTGAAAAAACAAAAGTTGGATTCAAAATGTTCGACTTCAAAATGGCCGCCATGGTCACCACCCATCTTGAAAAGTTTCCCCCCTCACATATACTAATGTGCCACAAACAGGAAGTTAACATCACCAACCATTCCCATTTTATTAAGGTGTATCCATATAAATGGCCCACCCTGTACAGTATCTCACAAAAGTGAGTACACCCCTCACATTTTTGTAAATATTATATTCTATCTTTTTATGTGACAACACTGAATAAATGACACTTTGCGAGAATGCAAAGTAGTGAGTGTACAGCTTGTATAACAGTGTAAATTTGCTGTCCCCTCAAAATAACTCAACATACAGCCATTAATGTCTAAACCGTTGGCAACAAAAGTGAGTACAACCCTAAGTGAAAATACCAACATGTACTGTGACATACTTAAGCAGAGCATGATCCCCTCCCTTCAGAGATTGGGTCGCAGGGCAGTATTCCAACATGATAACGACCCCAATCACACCTCTAAGATGACCACTGCCTTGCAAAAGAAGCTGAGAGTAAAGGCGATGGACTGGCCAGAATAGCTCCAGACCTAAACCCTATTGAACATCTGTGGGGAATCCTCAAATGGAAGGTGGAGGAGCACAAAGTCTCTAACATTCACCAGCTCTGTGATGTCATCATGGAGGAGTGGAAGAGGACTCCAGTGGCAACCTGTGAAGCTCTGGTTAACTCCATGCCCAAGAGGGTTTAAGGCAGTGCTGGAAAATGATGGTGGCCACACAAAATATTGACACTTTGGGCCCAATTTAGACATTTTCACTTAGGGATATACTCACTTTTGTTGCTAGCGGTTTAGACGTTAATGGCTGTGTGTTGAGTTATTTTGAGGGGACCACAAATTTACACTGTTATACAAGCTGTACACTCACTACTTTACATTGTAGCAAACTGTCATTTCTTCAGTGTTGTCACATGAACAGACAATAACATATTTACAAGAATGTGAGGTGTGTACTCACTTTTGTGAGATACTGCATATATGTAATATTTGAAATGAATATCAAACTGAAACATTTTTGTCTTAGATAGAGGTTGGGATGGAATAGAACTATTGTCAGGTTTTTACATTTATCTGGAGTTCTGCTAGAAAATTTCCCCTCACTTCCTGGAAACAATGATTTTATCAGATAGGAAATGAGGGGAATGTGGTAATCTCCAACAGAATCACAGTCAGTAAAATAAAATAAAGTAGGTGAGGGCTGGATTTCCTTTTAGCATTTTATTGAGTCTCTCTGTTGCAGATTTTTCCTTTCTTCCTGTTTGGTGAAACCATTGTCACTGGGAAGTAGAGAACTCTTTAAAAGAGCCAGGGCTGCTGTTAGAAATCACGGGGCCCCGTACAGTCTACCTGACAGGGCCCCTTCCCTTACCAAAAATATCGAATCATGGTTAGACTAAAAATACACTAAAATCATTATTAGTGGACAGGAACACAACCTAATTCATACTAAATCTAAAAGCTAAAACTGTATTGAGAAATAAATAAAGCTCTGTGTGTAAATTGAGGTATTGGGGCTCATTCACAAGAGCACTGTGGCCTGTACAATGTGAATCAGTGTTTTATGTGGCTGGTGCCACCTGGAGCAATGTGCAGGCAGTCTATGTTACTCTATGGGTGACAGGTGTGTGGGTGCAGGTGTACGGCCCCAAACTAAGTGTGCATTCAGGACCACTCCCCTACACTTGCACACCTGTCAAATTAGGACCTGTGGATGTGTTCATACAACCACTGCATCCCCTAGAACAGGCAGCTCCAGATGTGCGAACAATTTACTCATTCACATGGGCACTAGTACTAAAATGAATAAGTCCTTAGGGCTTATTCACACATGAGTTTGGGGGTGGTAAAAACCCATGGTTGAGCTGTGCTTTTACTGCCCACCAAACTGCTATCCCCTTTAGCAATGAAGGCAGTGGCTAGCAGTGTACACATGCCATGATTGTGATGCTGTGCTTCACAACCATGGCAGAAATGATACCTTGTCGAAAAAGACCGATTCAAGCAAATAGTGCTGCTCTGCAAATACCTTCCAACTGCATGCGAAGCACAAAATTGCAGGGCGCTACCGCGGGGTTAAAACATGTGGTAAAGAGGCAAAATGCCTCCTTACCACCTGTCAAAAGCTCTCTTAAGAGCAATCCAAATGCTGACAGCTCTTCAGATAGCAAAGCACATGTGAACAGGCCCTTCATTTTTTGTTAATTATGTTTTATAGTTTTAATTTTATTTTTTTAGAATTGTATTTTGTATTTATTCTTCTGTGAGTGTTTTCCACACTGCTGGAAACCACTACCCTTGTGATCTGCTGCAGGTACCATTGTATTGTTCACACCACCTGTTAGCCCTGGTTCACATTGATGCTACTTTGAAATCGCTGCTACTTCACTTGAAGTAGTGCGATTTCAAATGAGCAAGGTCAGCGCGATTTCAGGTGCTACTTGATAGACATCTGTGTGGCTTCAAGAATGGATGTCTATTGAAATCGCACCTGAAATCAGCAAAAGTAGTGCAGGAACCACTTTTGCAAATCGGTGAGGCGCTGAAAAATCGGTGTCGCACCGATTGGAACAGTGCCATTGCCACCAATAGACTGAGACTTGTGATGCAATTTGATCTCTCAAATCGCATGACAAATCGCTCCAATGTGAACCTGGGCTAAAGCAAATTGCAAACACACCACCAAAAAGTAGTGCTTGCACTAATTTTTCTGTGTTCTGGTGTGAATTAAAGTCCATGCAAATGAATGGGCTTCAAATCGCACCGTACCGTTTAGGACACCCAAACCCCTTCCTCTCAATACAAATCTTCCCTCCAAGGTCATATCCCCACACGAAGATTTCCCCCTACAGCACCAAATCCCCACCCAGTACAAATTTCTCCCCACAGTCCTAAACTCCCCTTAGCACACACCACCCTCCCAGCTCCAGCACAGTACAAACCCTCCATTAGGGACCATGGTGTGCATAGGAAAATAATAATAAAAAAACTAGAATATCTAGAAGCTCCTGCTCTTCTAGGCTTCCTTGCAGCCTACCTTTACCAAAGCCAGCCAACTTGTCAGTGCAGCTCTGCCAGGTAAAAGTGGCTGGGCAGACCCTGTGACCCCCCTCCCTTTTGTTTAATCAGATGGTCAGGAACTGCAGCCGATTAGAAGGTATGACTGTCCTTTGATTGCTTCTGAGGCTCGCAGTTGTTTGCAGCCCCGAGGTGTCTGATTACACTGTACAAAACAAAGCAAAGTCAGATGGGACTGCGAACCTGCAGACTGACACTGTTCTGTCTGCCCTCCTCACCATATCTCTGCCAGGATTCGGCATGTAGAGCAGCAGGAACACTGTAACAAGTGTGTTTCCATGCTTCCTCTGTTATATATAGCAGTGCTCAAGCCTCTGCCTTGTCTGTCCTGACTGCCTGGTGCAGAATGAAAAGACGTGTCAGCATAGGTAGTACAGTCGGCTCTCCTGCTCGGCAGCTGTCTGGGCCCCCCTATTCAGCTGATAAGGCAGGGGCCCAGTACAGGAGGGCTGGCTGTACTGCCTTATCAGCGACCCTGAACAGAGCCCCAGAGAAATGTAAAAGTCCACCAAGGGCTAATCCTATACTACTTTACTAAGCCAATTGCCATAATCAAATACTTCCATATCAAAAAAAAAAAAAAAAAGGCTGCACAGTTCTTTTAGAAAAATGTACTGTCTTTGGTCAGCTCTCAACAGTTATGCTGGCCATACACTATACGAAAAATCAGCGGAAGGAGTTTTCAAAAAACGAACACACGTCGTGAGAGCAAACTATTTTGTCATCGTGTAATGACCGAAATATGATCGATAAATCATTCAACTGACATAAATGAATCCGTTTTTCATTAGTTTTGTCACATGAACCCAGTGAAAACTGTGTGGACGAGAAACTCATTAACCTTTCAATTTATCGTCCGTTCGGCCAAAGTTTTCAAAACCTTTCCTTTGATTCATCAGTTCAACAGTTACAACCAATTTTCGATTTGTGCCCATTAACTGAACGATCCGAACAAACTGTTCAAATGACAGATTTTCAAAGGATTTTTCCTGGCAGCATCAGTCCATACAAAAGTGATCACCAAACATCTCTAATACAGCCCCAGCATTAAAAACTCAATAGAGGGTCTAAATCTTCCCTACTGTATGGAAAGCTAAAAAGAAAAAAATTGACTGATGTATTTTTTTATCACAAATTTATTATAAAATGTATTTAATGTATACATAGAAGCATCTTTATCTTCCCTGCAAATATCTAGATAACTGCTAGAATGCATACTGCTCTTCAAATGACATTTACTCTTGTGTAATACTTTCTGAAGTCATAAAAAGAAACAATACTTGAAAAAGCTCCTTTGTGAAACTTGTAGGATTCTCATATACAATTCTACAATAGGGAAAAGGGGAAAATAGCAAAGGCAAAGAAAAACAATAACCATTTTATAGTGACATTTTCACATGATGTGATCTTGTCATTTATCATAAATATATGCTTTGATAGATAATATTTGTAATTAGGTTACAGACTGACCTTTGTAATATCATCATGCGTATCACAGAAAGGATGAATGAAACATTTCTCTTACTTGACAGGCCATTTATAAAAACTTACCCTGTAATTTAAAAAGAACAACATTCTTGTACATTGTAATCATAGTTCTGCTGAGTACCGTTAAGGCTCCATTCACATCATTGCTCTTAGTCTGCAGTCTGTATGCATTTTTAACACATACACACTGCAGTTAAAGTATTTCCTATTACTCTCAATTGCTATGTTCACATACTTTAAACTGCTGCATGCTGATATGTGAATGTAGCTATACTTGTAATTGCACTATTATGTCCCTAAATGCTTATTGTTATATATTTTACAAGAAAGTTCCTAGCTGTGTACAATCTGACCTTTGATATCATAAGAAACAATTAAATACTAACATTTCATATAAGTTTTATTTTGGTAATGCAATCTCAACAAATGTGTTCAGTCTTTTAACCACTTGCTGACCCTGGCTTTTTCTGACATTTGTTGTTTCCAAAATGACTTAGAACGCCCAAACATTATATATATATATATATTTTAGCAGAGACCTTAGAGAATAAAATGGTGGTCATTGCAATATTTTTTTTTTTGCTTCAATAAATTTATATTAGAGGTTTTATTGCATAACAATAGGAACATGAATTGTTGTATAATTATATTAAATGTTGTTATTACACTCTTTAACACATATGACTGTAGGTACATACAGTCAAATAGTTTGCAGAGGAAGATCCAGACCACAATCACCCATTGGCATGGTTAATTTAGGTTGTTGCTCGCCACCCCCTTGGGTGCACACTGTGGCGACCAGGGTATCGGGTCTAGGTTGGGTCATTATATACGATCCAATACTCGTACACATTCCAAACTTTATAACAGTAAAAAATACTTAGAATATGGCTCTACTGTGGTCTAAAGTTTCCCCAAAGTTGTTGCTATTTAGTTTGCATCTGAAACCCTGTAAACTGAAAAAGGGGATTAGAACCAATAACTTATAAAAGATAACATGCAAAGAAAAGACATGCAGCATGAAAGACCATGAGATGTTACCCGGGTAGTAAAGCTTTTCAAGATTTTATCATCTTTATAAGATTTAATTGTCCAGACATTAATGTTTCCTGTGTAATTTATACCACTCGGTCCAAGGACTCCACCTTGTACTTGCAGTTCCATAGTTCCCTTGGGAGAATGCAAACATCATTTCATATGTGATATGTGTATTAGTTGTTTGCATGACTTCCAACACTGTAGGGGATTCTTTTGTTTTCCAATGTCTTGCCAGTACCAATCTTGCACTTAATAAGATGTGAGATACCACATATCTATGAGTGGTTGGTATTAATTCTATACCTAAAGAGAGTACAGCTAATTCAGGTTTATTTTGTAGTTGGGTTCCCGTAAGCTGATTAGTGTTGAGCGAACCCGGACTGTAACGTTCGGGTCCGTACCGAACTTTAGGGTGTCCGTGGCACGGACCCGGACCCGGACATTTCAAAAATCGTTCGGGTTCGGTCCGGGGTTCTGCTATTTTACTCCACGTGTTGAGAAGCTGCAGGGCAGCCAATCAACAAGCGTTTCACTGGTTTGCCCTTAGAAGCCATCACAGCCATGCCTACTAATGGCATGGCTGTGATTGGCCGGTGCATCATGTGACCCAGCCTCTTTATAAGCTGGAGTCACAGTGCTGCAGTCACATGCTCCTTGGGTTAGTATAGGGAAAGGTAGCTGACGGCGTGAGGGACAGATTTTAGCCATTTTAAGACCTGATCCTGCATCCTGAGATAGATTACTTTACTACTGCTGTCTGTGCTGTTGCTCTGAGGACAGATAGCAGAAATTAGAGATTTCACATACCGCTGCTTTGAGTTGCAGATC